>JAODLC010000123.1:3167573-3178414 GCA_026781145.1 Hippopotamyrus pictus | reverse complement strand
CAAGGCTAAACAGATTCAGCTCCACTAACCTCTCCTCATAAGACATTCCTCTAAGACCAGGAATCATTCTTGTAGCCAAGAATGGCTGCTAATTGTTCTTCAATTGCGTTTCAGACGTAGCCTTTCATTTTAGGCACACAGCAATAACTTATACAATCATGTAATATTAATATATATGATGTATTTATATATGTCCTGCAGTTGTGTAATTGTAGCATTAATTATATTGGGTTCAGTATAACTAAGTATTTTTTCATCCCACACCTGTAACCAGTGCAATGTTTTAAGAAATCTCTAGAAATCTAGAAATTCGATGCAATGTCGTTTGAATGGCTATTCTAACTACTTTACACTGTTTCTTATTTCCCTGTTCTGTTTCCATCTCAGTGTTTAATCTTCACTGTGAGGCTTTTGTGGACTTCTTGCCTTAAAAAGCTCGAAGTTTAAAATTGCAACATGTTGAACATGACATTAATGTGGTTAAAAAGTAAAATATTATCTTTTGTCAATGATTCAAAGTTTTTTTTTTGTCACAAGAACCAAGTTCTTACTGGTGTGTTAACCCACAGACTCATAACATATAAAATGAGACCACAGTGCAGGCTAAATACCATCCTGCAGCATGTGTAGAGGTACAGGATGAGGTTACATTAAGTGCCTGTAGCAGCAGTTAGAAAACTGTTCCTGAATCTTGATGTCTGGGTGTTTATGGTCTTGAGCTGCTCGCCAGAGGGGAGAAGGAGGAACAGAGCCAGTGCAGGATCACTGACGTCCTTTATGTGTTTTCATGCATGGCTCTTCTGCTACCACAAGCAGACCTCACCACCTCCATCTGCAGAGTCCCTTCAGGAAACATCTTAGGACTCATCTCTTCCAGAAAAATCCCCCGCAGCTCTCTGTCTTGCCAGCATTGGCTGCTAATTTGAGGCTGCAATAGTTAGCAGCCTGGATGCAGAGCCAAGTGATCAGATTTCAATTCTCAGTGTGACATTTGTCCTGATTTTCTAGGTCAGCTTTGAGGTGCTGTGTCCCACGGCAGGTTAGAGATCTATGCCTATATCCAGAAGGCCATGGGTTTGAATGTCATGGCCAGCAAAATTATCATATCACTGTCAGGCCTTTAAGTAAAGCCCTTAGCCCTATAACTTCTCAATGACCCCAAGCTTTCTGTGAGCATTTACATCACTCTGAGTAAAAGTGTCTGATACACCATATTGTCAAAAGTATTGGGACACCCCTCCAAATCATTGAATTCAAGTGTTTCTATCACTTCCATAGCCACATGTGTATAAAATCTAGCACCTAGGCATGCAGAAGACTCCTTTTGCAAACATCGCCCTCAGGAGCTCAGTGAATTCAAGTGTGGTACCATGATAGGATGCCTCCTGTGAAATAAGTCCATTTGTGAAATTTACCTTGCTACGAAATATTCCATGGTCAACAGTTAGTGGTATTATAACAAAGTGGAAGCATTTGGAAACAACAGCAACTCAGCCACTAAGTGGTAGGCCATGAAAAATCACAGAGCGGGGACAACGCATGCTGAGGCGCACAGTGTGCAGAAGTAGTCAACTATCTGCAATATCTATAGCTACAGACCTCCAAACTTCATGTGGCCTTCAGATTAGCTCAAGAGCAGTGTGTAGAGAACTTCATGGAATGAAGACTTACATCACCAAATGCAATGAAAAGTGTCGGATGCAGTGGTGTAAAGCACGCTGCCATTGGACTCTAGAGCAGTGGAGACGTGTTCTCTGGAGTGACGAATCACACTTCTCTGTCTGGCAATCCAATGGATGAGTCTGGGTTTGGCTGTTGCCAGGAGAACAGTACTTGCCTGACTGCATTGTGCCAAGTGTAAAGTTTGGTGGAGGGGGGGTTATGGTGTGGAGCTGTTTTTCAGGGGTTGGGCTTGGCCCCTTAGTTCCAGTGAAAGGAACTCTTAATGCTGCAGCATTAGAAACCATTTCGGACAATTTCATGCTCCCAACTTTGTGGGAACAGTTTGGGGATGGACATGACTGTGCCTCAGTGCACATAGCAAGGTCCATAATGACATAATGAGTCTGGTGTGGAGGAACTTGACTAGCCTGCACGGAGCCCTTACCTCCACCCGATATGACACCTTTGGGATGAATTAGAGTGGAGACTGTGAGCCAGGCCTTCTCGTCCCACATCAGTTCCTGACCTCACAAATTCTGTCCTGGAAGAATGGTCAGAAATTCCCATAAACACACTCCTAAACCTTGTGGACAGTCTTGCCAGAAGATTTGAAGCTGTTATAGCTGCAAAGGGTGGGCCAACTCCATATTATCCTATGTATTAAGAATTGGATGTCATTAAAGTTCATGTGTGTAAAGGCAGGTGTCCCAATACTTTTGGCAATATGATGTACATTAATAAATGTATAATAAAATGGCATCACTTAGCACATCTGGATGTTGTTGGATGTTTACCCTTTAAACTGTGCTCTCTTTGTGCTGTTTATTTAAATGGCATTTCCAGTATTAGGTTCTAAGGTTTTTTGTGTAGATCTTGTTTCCATAAAACTATCTGGCACTTGTTTCTGGTCACTGTTAGGAACTACATCTAGCAGCATTTGACCCAAGGTTGGCTCCTTGACAGCTGTGAGTTTGTAGGGTAATTCACTTTGGACAAAGTGCCTGCTAAATAAATGTAAATGTTACATAATGTTAAGTGGTTTTGTTCATGTATGCTTTTGAACAATACTACCAATATGCACATCCACTTTTTTTTTTTTTTTTAGAAGAAATCATTCAATTTTATGGTTAAGGGCTGAAAAATTAAAAACATATACATATAAGCAGGTATATTTGTTTTAAAATAAATACGTAGTAGTTTCTTCAATAGGCAGTACTATTGCTTCACACCTCTGTTGTGTTATTTCAAATATTTCCTATGTGTCCTCTTGTACAACAATAACATGCCGTTAGGTTAACTGGATTCGCTAAATTACCAGGTGTACGCGACTTGCGAGGGACTAGCATCCTGTCCAGGGTGTACCCCCAACCCTGCGCCCAGCACGGCTTGGTATAGGCTCCAAACCCACCTGCAACTCAGCGCAGAATAAGCGGCTGGTAGACGGCTGCATAAACAAGTAGCCATCATTACTACTGACTGCGCTACTCTAAGGACGAGAAAGAATCGTATCTCACACTAGCTTTTTGGAAGTAGAAGCAGAAATATCAGTATAAATAAAATCCAAATTCAGTCTACAGTTCAGTAACGAGTTATTAGCCAAAAACCGAGCGGAGGCGCCCCCGAGGACACCGGCAAACGTGCGTGGGGGAATCCTGCTGAGGGCCGCCCCCTTTCGCGTTAGTAAGACGTGGCAATTCTTTGCGTCATCGCATCGCGGCCATTTTCCACACTTTTTAGCGTTTGGGTCTCCCCTCCCTGGCACCGAAAAATTGGATTACTTTCCGATTGATTTCCCCCCTCTTTCTGCAGCTTCCAGGGCATTGAGGATAAAGGTAGGATTGCGTTTCGTTTGCAGATTTGCAGAATACACCCACCGGCCAGTTGTCACCGGGGCTGAACGCGATCTCTGGCCCATATACTACATCTGACTGTATCATCAGTGGGCGCATAACTTGCAGAACAATGTAAAGTCGCACAGCATTAAGTTACAATGTCTCTATAGACTTTACAGTTGCATCCCTTTATATGCTGCGGAGGAGGTTGAGGTTCGGCCTGACACGTGGGACGGCGCAGTAATGTAACGCCGGATATCTTGCTTATAAAACACAAGCGCTACTCACCGGCACTGTTAGGGTTACTTACAAATGGTGGATAGTACAGTACGCCTTAATAATGCAATGTAATAATGTGCGATCGGTTTACACATGCACCTGAAATCATAGCTCTGGTTGACGGCGGTGTCCAGCTCCGGAACGGAGATGGTCCGGGAAGACGTGGCACCACGGCCTGCTGCAGCAACAAGTATTTGTACCAGAGCGGCATAAATGTTTAAAACGTGGAGTCAGAATTACATCTCAATCGTGCGTGCAACTTTACTAGATATTTCTTTAAAATTCAGAATGGTGTTAAAGGGCTTATTAATGAAGTTGTACTGAAATTGCTTAGGGAAGTTTGTTTAATGCACCCCACTTGGTTGATTTGGTAAATTTTGTGAGGTTTGGTTGTATCGTTTGACTAATAGAGTACAGGAAGTGCTTGGTTTCTGGTTACACAAAACAACTGGTTTGTAAGAAATACTGTCACATAATATGCAGCCATTCCCATTGTGTGTTGGTAATAGTCTGTCTGTATAGGTTTTTAAGGTATTGCATTAGATACATTGAAGTTTCATTAAAATTAAATTGTAATCCTGCTGTCCACATCCAACCATCCATTATCGTGACCGCTTAATCCTCACTGGGGTCCCGGGGAGCCCAGAGCCTATCCCAGGAACAGCGGGCGCGGGCGGGCACCAACCCTGAGCGAGCAGCAACACACCGCAGGGAGCACATACTCACCCAGGCACACTCACACAACTACAGGGCCAATTTAGACACGCCAATCAGCCTACCCTGCATGCTTTTGGGCTGTGGGAGGAAACCGGAGCCCCTGGCAAAAACCCACATGAACACAGGGAGTGTGTGCAACCTCCACACAGAAAAGACCCGGGATCGAACCCAGGACCTTTTTGCTGCGAGACAGCAGTGTTAACCTCCATTGAGTACTTAAATACTGCCCCACACTGCACATTTCACTGTTAAATGAGTTTATGCTTGGTATGCAGAGACTGGTGCGCGAAGATGATGGAAGAGAGTGGAATCGAGACGACGCCCCCCACTACACCCTCTCCCCCACCCAACATGGCGGCACTGAGCTCAACACCCATGTCCGTTGGTAAGACACTTCTAGAAAAGTCAATTGAATTAACAGCACAATTTATTGTATGTATTTTAAATCTGACAGTCCTTAAAGCTGGAGACACTGAGTGTGTAACGTCGGGTTAGGCCTCCGTGCCTGGGATCCGAAGGTTGCTGGTTCAAATCCCATGCTGGGCAGAATATTCACTTTGGCTTTGGGCCCTTGAGCAAAGCCCTTAATTCGTTGAAAAAAAAATATTCCTGCAGCACCGCATGGACAGCTGGCCCTACGCTCAGACCCCAAGTTTCACACTTTGTGTGTTTGTGTGTCTCAAACGAGAGCAAGATGGGATATGAAAAAACTAACATATTCTAACGTACCTGTACTCATAATTGTGCAAATGACAAGTAAAGCATCATTTACTTAAAATACCTCTAAAAATCATTAAGTACTTACTGGTGGTGAGATTTCCTGTCACCAGTGTGGATATAAGCTTCAGCTCTATTGAGGACTACCTGAAAATGACCTGAGATTAAGCCCGTGTTTAGTGATGGTTTGGGTCCATTTCGGTGTAAAAGTCTCGTGTCTGTCGTTTCCCTTCCAGGTTTGTCTAGTCCGCTGACCCATCCTAGTACAACCGGACAGCCTCCCTTCCCCCCCCAGGGATTCTCCACGCCGGTCCCGCCCATCATGTCCGCACCGGTCCCGCCCATCAGGTCGTCAGCTCCGCCCCCCTTTGTCAACCCTATGGGTGCCGTATCTCCTGGCTCACACGTCCCGCCGCCCGTTGGAGTCCCCTTCGCTGGGCCCCCTTCAACATTTTCCGCCCCGTTGCCGCCCCTGAGCGGCCCCTCCCTGCCGGGCCCCATCATGTCGGCTCCGCCTGCTGGCCCCCCCACCTCCGGCTTCACCATGGGCGGAGCCTATGACATCACGCGGGGTCATGCTGGGCGGGCACCGCAGACGCCTCTCATGCCCAGCTTCTCTACAGCCCCACCTCCTCCTGGTGAGTCTCCGACCATAATCCACCCCCCCCCACCCTGATTTAAATGCCCTAGCATTCCTGGATCAGATCGAAAGCAGACGTGGACGAGGAGAGCCGTAAACCGTCCTTAAAGAGCAGGATGTGGCCCGGAATCGGACTCCCCTGGCTCGCCTTCCCATGTTTACCCTGCACTTGCCTGACTGACGTGTCAACAAAGTTTCCGTTTCTTTCCTCGCAAAACTCTGCCTCTCTTCAAATCCCTGTTGTTTTTCATCGATGGTTCAGGCAATTTGGCCCAAAACCCCCCATTAACTGTGGGTCCGTCAGCTGGCCTGCTCTGAGCTCTGCCGGCACCTCGGCCTGGAGATCGAAGAATGCGTGTTTCAGGCAGGTCGTGCCCCCACATCTGCGCTCTCCCCTCATACCCCCGGCCCGTCACGCCAAGCCCTGGAGGAGCTCTCCATATGCATCGCATTCATTATCATTATGTGCTCTTGAACATTGAAATAAGGGGCAGTTTTTAAATAATCATTAAAATCTCTCTGCCCGGACGATGTGAACGCCTCATCTTGTACTCGTCGATGTCATCGGTCGGCCTGGAAACGAGCCTGATATTCTGTGCGTTAAACCTGCGCGTCTGATCCACCAGTGCCGTCGAGATGAGCTGCAGCGTTTTATTGATTTTAAAGAAGACGGTATAGATTATGGCTGCCCCCACACGCCCCACTCTCTGAATACTGTTTATATTACAATTTACTATGTCTGCTGAAGACTTTCAAACCTTAAAAACATCAGAATCGGCTGAAGGTCATTTCCGTTCTCTGTCGGCGTCTATCTGCATTTTTATGGACCTAGCTTTAATTGCTTTTTGAAATGTGTCCTTTTTATAATTTTATAATTAGTCTGGGGACATTCCTGTAGGTTAGGGACCTTGTTTTTATCAATGGCCGCTGGTGCCTGGCGGAGTCTGTTTCTCTAAGGGCAGGTCACATGGGTTATTCTCCCCTGCGCTGTTGTGGCCTCCTGATTGGCTGTGCTTTGCTGACCCCTGGAAGTTTCCGCCCTGCTCAGTTGAGTTGTTAAGTTCACATTGGGTGGCATCGGTTGTGTGGGGTGATCTGGGCAAACCTGGTGAGGAAAGTAAATTCCCTTTTTGTCTTCGTTGTAATTGCAAATGCTTTGCTTGTCGTAAGGCAGCTTTTTAATTCCAGTGTTGAATTGGACGGTGTAAAAGTAAGCAGTGTCAAGAAGGAGAGTTTGCGTGATATGATATCATAGGTGAACAGCTGGTGAGATGTGAGTTTTCATGGTGATGCCGTCACTCGTATTTTGTTGAAAACGGAGGCTCCCTCAAAGTCAAGCTCGTAATTGGCCGCGGAGTAGGTCGACAGGATGCTGGCCAAAGCTGACAGGCTGGCGGGTTTCTTTCCATCAGGGGTCGTGACCAATCCAATGGTGCAGCAGACTGTGATGCCACCGGGCCTGGAGGCGGACTCGCCCATCACCTTTCCCGAGGACAATGAGGACCTCCGGCCAGTAGAGGGGGCCAATCCGGGTGGAATCTGGGGCTTCATCAAGGTGGGTGAGAGCATAGCGTTGGCGGTGAGGGACGTTGTCTCTGGAGCTTCCTGGCTGATACCAGGCTTTTCAGCTCCGATGCTCGTCAGGTTGGGCCGCTCAAATGAACCAACAGCTCGCTGAACAGCTGCCAGTGAATTTGTGCTGGAACGTAATTGGCTTCCGGTACCGTCTCCCAGGAATGCTGCACCGTTTCCAGTGGTTTCCAGGACAGAGCGTGCTGTTCGTCCTCCTATTAAGAGTGCTAATGGTCTGGCTGGGTGCCACGAGACTTGGCGAGGTGCCGTGTGTGTGTGTGTGTGTGTGTGTGTGGCTGGCAGTCTTGGTCTGTTTTCCTCCCATTTCCTGTTCTAATTCCTCATGGCTGATAGAATAGTGGAAGTACAGCTACAGATCAGTCCTTGATTGCATTTTGTGTTGACTGTAGACCAGGCTAAATGCGTTTTGACGTTAAATTATTGGCTTGTGGCTCAGTCGCTCATTAAAAGCCGATTGGAGGAATCCATACGGGGGGCGTGTCGCGTTAGACGGGGTGTCTGTGGCCAATGGGTGCAGCCCTGTCACATGTTGAGCCTCCGCCCTAGTGGAACTTATCGCCGGTGCCAAGTTCATTCAGGTTTCAGTCATATTAACTTCAGGTTAACGTGAAATGTTGACTCTCTCTCTCACTCGCTCACTCGCGCACATACATACATACATACATACATACATACATACATACATACACACACACACAAAGAATTAACTAAAATGGACATTAGCAAATAAGTCCAGGTGGTTTCCTTGAACTGAAGAAGCGTGCTGTAATGGTTTTATCTCTCGTAACCAGTACAGGTTTCCCCCGCTATCTGGAAGTATAGCGTTCCTAAACCAGTCAAAAGCAGAAATGGTGTAAAGCGGCTACCATTAATTTATATGATGAAAATATTTTGTGTTCCCAGCCCGAAAAAATAACCTACCAAATCATACCAAGTAACACATATAACCGAAAATAAATTAAGATATAGTTAAAGCAGGAATGATGGGATAAATACACAGCAGGTATAATGTGTCTACGGTGTAGTTTCACTTACCAGAATGAATATATTCATATCATAATGAAGTATTGTGTATGTGCAGTGCTTTTATATGACACAATAGGTTTGTTTACAGCACCATCACCAAAACACACAATACGTCGCGCTTTATCATAATGACGGCTGTGATGTCACTAGGAGATAGGAATTTTTCAGCTCCATTATAAAGTTATCAAACTGCCATGGTGTATGCAGTCCGTCTTGACTGAAACGTCATGATGCGACACATGTCTGTGTATAATTGGCTCGCTGATAAACACTGAACACTATTTTTGTGTCTTTCTTTTTCCCATAAAGGCATTAATCCTCTTCGGATTTCTATCGAATAGTGAGAAGAGCTAATATAGGTCTTTCCTAAAAGCAAAGTGGGGTAAAGCGGGGTATACATCTACCCAAATTTAGGTGTCCAAGGTTACAGCACTTTATAAAATCACTCTACAGGGCATCTGATGTTTGGCTTTGAGCTGTGAACTGCATGTTCATGTCCTGTAGTTGTGCCGTGGTCCCGCTCACTCCGGTGTCTGTCAGCGCTCTGCATCTTTTCCCATAATCCTTGTGTGTGCGTGGGTGTCTCCCTCGATCAGGGCGTGGCGGGGAATCCCATGGTGAAGACGGTCCTGAATAAAACCAAGCATTCGGTGGAGTCCATGATCACCACGCTGGACCCCGGCATGGCGCCATATATTAGTAAGTGACTCCAGCGCCACCTGATGACCTGGGACAGTCTGACAAGCAAGCATGTGGGGAAAAAAGTACTGGAATATATTTGCATGTTTCTGAATTTTTTTGATGTGAATCCTGTAAGCTTGATGTGGAATCAGGTTCAGCATAAAACATGATTAAGTTTTTCAGTCGAAGTATATAACGATCTTCTGGTTTGGCAGTAAGGGACAGTAGAGCTGTTCTTCCATTGTCAACAAGGAGGTAGACAGGCTGTTGTGGCTCAGGATCAGTTTCGATGTCTCAACCTTTAACGTAATAGTTTCTAGGAATAGTGATGCTGTACTTGGAAATTAAGGGGTTAAAGTGCAGTCTTGCTGGGTTAATTTATGGTTACGTTAACGTGGTCATTGGTCATGTGCCAATACTGTTGATATAATTACAGTATGGAGTGATTAACAGTGAATAAATGCCTTTTTTCTGAAAAACATGCCTGTTATCCTAATTAATATACGAGTTTGACACAACAGCGGTTGTGAATAATTACCTTTTTATATTGTATGCATGTCTCTTAGATTAATCTCCCGATAGGGTAAGGCGTGTTAAGTGTATTGTCAATAAAAAGGTGATTTGTTGAATCAGATCAGCGGATGCCCTGCCCGTGGGGGGGAGTGTGTGTCTAAATGAGTGCCGAGGGAGGCGGGTGTCGCGTCAGGGGTGTGTGACCAAAATCCCCCCCCCCCCCCCGAAACAGAATCCGGCGGCGACCTAGACGTCGTGGTGACCTCCGATAAGGAGGTGAAGGTGGCTGCAGTGCGGGACGCCTTTCAGGAGGTGTTTGGGCTCGCCATGGTGACGGGGGAGGCCGGTCAGTCCAACATCGCTCCCCAACCTGTGGGCTATGCGGCTGGGCTTAAGGTGAGACGCCCTCCCAGCCAACCAGCCAGTCAGCTCACCATCTAAACTAATACTGAAAATGTTACAGGGCTTCATAGGGAAACAAACAAGGTAAATTCCTCTTAAAAAGCTCTCGTGGGCCTTTCCTGAAGGTATGGGAGGCAGTTTGGGCAAAGTACGTGTATGAAATTAAGAAGCTGCAGAAGATGTGTAGAATAATCCAAGTTGCTATAGTTCAGAATTAATATTTCATAGCAGTCATTCCTCATGCACACATTTATCGGCAAGATGGAAAATGTGCTCGACGCAGAATAATCACAACCTTGAGAAGCACGTTGAATGAGCGTTTTTAATTGTGTATACTGGAAATGTATGTGCCGTTGTTTTTGTGATAATGCAGTTATTCTAGTCAGTGTAACGTGAATGGAAATGCGAAGGGAGTAATATCAGAAGTGAGGGAATGGATCGTTTGACGGCACGAAATTTCAGGCTGATTCTTATGTAAATTTCAGATTAATTACTGCGGGCTTTTTTTGCAGCGTGTTGGCGTTCGGGTGCAGTCTGAGGATGCGGGGTGTGTTTACGGCAGAACTCGTGGGGGCGGGGGGGGGTTCAGGAAGGGATGACCGTGCTGGGGTGACCGCAATGTCTCCATGTGTCTCCAGGGAGCTCAGGAACGGATCGACAGTCTCAGGCGGTCGGGCGTCATCCACGAGAAGCAGCCTGTTGTCTCTGTGGAAAACTTCATTGCCGAGCTCTTTCCTGACAAGTAAGCCCCCCCCCGCCCCCCCTCGATTAACACCCAC
>JAODLC010000123.1:3156181-3167422 GCA_026781145.1 Hippopotamyrus pictus | reverse complement strand
TTTAAGGCGGTTTGCAGGAAGTAACCTGAGACCTTCTGTCCGATGCAGGAAATCACCAGAACAGCAAAAGGACCCAAAATGAGTGATGTTATGGCGCTACAGTGGAGGGGCTGCGCTAAGATCGGGCCGGGGTGGGGGGGGGCCTCACTGCCCCCACCTTTCTGATATTATTGGGTTTGCTCTGTTGCACCATGTATCTGTGTAGTGCCCCATTTGCTTCTAAGTATATGAAGTTCCTGTCGGGTTAATGCACCGAAGGAACGTCCAGTTCCATTTTCCCAGAACAACATAAATCCCTGTATGAGCTGCTGCAGGATGGCTGTCCCTTAACAGGTGACGCCGGAATGCATCTCTCTGGGGCTAGAGAGCGCCCCCTAGTGTCCCGTGGCCACCGACCGGTGAAGTTGAAACTGACGGATTTCCAGACGGGTGTCTCGTCTGTATCTGTGAGGCTGGGAAGGGCTTCGGCAATCAGCCATTCTCACTGGGTGCCGCCAGTGTGAACGATAAGCATTCCTTTAGCCGGTATAAATAGCTATTATTATTCAACAGTAATTTGTCAATGTCATTGTTGTAAATCACCACTGTTATTTTAATTCCTTATTCCGCTTGAACACCCCCTCCCCCATCATCTGAAATTATGAATCTGCGTGAAGCCCCAACCGCCCCCCCACCACCACCAAATCACCTGTGCGACGGTATGCCTGACGGCAGCTCCGGCATGACGGTCCCCGCTCTCTGGATCGCAGAGCGGGCTGCCAGCCCAGCACCGCCAGTATGAAATCTTAATTTGGTATTTTCTTCGCTGTCACATTTACGGTCGCGCCTGATAGGAGCTTATAGCGGGCACTGGGCACGGGTGCCGCCGTCTCCGCGCCGGAGTGTCACCAGGAGTTATTTAATGTGCCAGTGTTAAACGCGAGACGGGCGGGAATTAGGGCCGGCTTATCTCCCAGCAGCAGTCGCTAAATTCCAGCGAGAACGTGGTGATACCGCATGCGGCTCAGGTAGATACGGTTGAATTAGCCATCTGACTCTCGCTGGGTGGGGGTCGGAGGCGAGGAGCTTGGTGCAAACGCAAAAGTTTTGCTGGAGTCAGCTCACCTGTATAGCATGGTTCCGGGTTCGAGGATTGTGTTACGTAGCTAGTGTTGAGGAGAGTGGCATTTTGATTTGCATGCTTTTCACTTGCAGCTGCCCTGATTTATTTCTTTCTTTAAAAAAAGACCCTATGGACCCTAGACATACCTCCTCCTTTTTCATTGGTTTATAATGGATCACATGACATTATGGGTGTGGCCTGTTTCTAAAACAATCCTGCACCTTTCTGTAAACTGTAATAAACACTTGATAAGTCTTCCCAGTTCATAAGGCAGTGATTTAATGCCTACTGTGCTATGCAGGTATGCGATTAACTTTTTCTGAAACGTAATGGCTTTTGTTGCTGTTTTCATATTGAGAAGCATTCTTCAGCTCTGAATGATGGCATTATGCTTTGGAGCAACTGAGTTTTTATTTTTTATTTATTTATTTTTTTTCCCTCTCTGCGTCAAACGTAGATGCCAGACATATGTGCCTAAAAAAGCGAAGCGAAAGTGCAGTAGGAAAGTCCATGAGGAGAAAACGCCAAAAATGTCTGATCACACCTGTGTAACCATGGGCCTTGTGAAATCTGGGAACCTCAGCTGCCTGTGATTACTGTGTATACTTGCGTGTTACAAAGGGAAGGATTCAGAGACCACAGTGTGAGGCGCAAAAATCCGGGCCGTATTAGAAGTGCGTCCCACTCGTGTGACGGGTCTGATGTCCCTAGAGTTCTGTCCTCACTGTGTATCCATCTGACCAGGTGGTTTGACATCGGCTGCCTGATCCTTGAGGACCCTGCAAACGGCATCCACATAGAGAGCTTCACCCAGGCGACGCCGGTAGCCCTGGAGCACGTTCAGCAGGTAAGGGGCCCCACTGAGGCAGCTCGCCTAACCCTGCCGGGCCACAACCCTGAATGCTGACCCGGCCCAGATGTGCATGCCTTAAATCACATCAGAAACAATCGGCGCTATGACAACGGAGCTGCCCAGATATTAAAGCCTATTGCGGCTATAAGCCTTTTTGTCCTTTTCACAACTGGCACGATTTCCACAAACCGAGTCTCATAGTAGCTGAAAAATGCTCCAGGCGTGAATGACAGAGCCTGCACTCTGACCCCCAGGCTTCCTTCTAACCTGTAAGTGTGTGCTTGAAAGTAGGAAAGACGTGGTATATAAAAGGTAAAGTACTTGTATTTGTGCAAAAGGCAAATAAAGCATCACTTCATTTCAGCGTATGAAATGTCTCTATTAATTGCCTTGGCGTGGTGAGCTCGGGATTAAAAACCTGCGGAGGGGAAACGTTTTTGACAAACGAGCTTCTGTTTGTTCTCGTCCGCGGCGGACGGCAGCAGGTGTGGGTCGGTCTTTGTGCTCTAATGAAACGCTTTGTCATTCCTCTCCCATTTCATCCGTGCCGTTTAAAACGCCGAAAGATACTGAAAAAACGAAGTAATAAAACCTTCAGACAGCTGAAAATAGGCTGCCCGCAGCTGGCAAACGCAGTGAAACCATTAACGACTAAAGTCAACTAAAGAGAACGTATTAAAGCAGATACTATTGTTACGTTGTATGTAAAATTCCAAACGTGGGATTTTCTTAATTCCATCCATCTATTATCTATACCGCTTTATCCATCTGGGTCCCGGGGCAGCTGGAGCCAATCCCAGCATCATCGGGCGAGAGGCAGGGTACACCCTGGGCAGGTCGCCAGTCCACCACAGGGCCAACACAGACAAACAGCCACACCTATGGGCAATTTAGAATAGCCAGTCGACCTAATCTGCATATCTTTGGACTGTGGGAGGAAACCCAGGCATGCACAGGGAGAACATGCAAACTCCACACAGAAAGGCACCCTGGGTGACCTGAGGATCGAACCCAGGATCTCCTTGCTGGGAGGCGACAGTGCTAACCACTGCACCACCACGCCGTTTTCTTAATTCCAAATAAAAGCTTTAAAAATGTTCAGATCTAGTAAATACCCCGACCTCCCTCATATTTCTTGAGTCGGCTTTGTTGTGGCTATTGCTGTATTTACTGGCTATTAGAAAGGACTGTAACATTACACTCGCCCTGTTTTATTAGATTATAAATGCTGCCCAATATCACAATATTAGAGGTAGATTTATTGAATAGGCATTTTTAGCCATAGCGACGCACATTTTTGAGAGAGCAGTGTCTGCCGACGTTGGGGCTAAGGGCCTCGCTCAGGGGCCCAACACTGAAAACACTCTGACTCTGGGATTTGAACCAGCGACCTTCTGATCATAGGTGCAGCGTCCTAACCCGCTGAGCCGCATGCCGTCAAGGTAGATGTTTTTGAGCTAATACCTTGAGGCGGTTAACGTAGTTTTGTTAATCACGATAAATCATTGTTGCCCCCCCCCCCCAGGCACAGTCTCTCACACCGCCGGATTACAGCCTGCGCTGGTCGGGCCTCCTGGTGACGGTGGGCGAGATTCTGGAGCGCAGCATCCCTCACGTGAACCGGACCGACTGGCATGTGGCCTTCACCGGCATGTCCCGTCGGCAAATGATCCACAGCGCCGCCAAAGCCTTGGCTGGCATGTATAAACAGCGCCTGCCCCCCAGGACCGTGTGACAGTGCCATCTAGTGGTGACACCACCCCCCCCTCCCCAAGGGGCTGGGGCCCTGGATGGAGGAGATTTGGGTGGGGGGGGGGGGTTTAAACCCAGCCCCTTCCCATCTGTTCTGCACCGGCAAGCCAAATGTACAGGTCATTGTGTTTTTAAACACGAGCAAACCATGGAGTACCAGAAAATTCTGGTTGATCAATTTTGAAGTTTTTTCCTTTTTTTTCTTTTCTTTCTTTTTTTTTTTAATTTTTAAAATCTGCCAAAAATAGAATCTGAAGAAAGTCATCCCACCCCTGTGGAAGAATTCATCCATTTCCATGAGTGTGCCCCCATGAGGACAAGACTTGAGATGTTTTCTTTGTGTCCCGTGTCTGGTAACAGACTCTCCTGAGAAAATAGTTGTTACACTTCCACTGTTGTGTACTTGCGGTCATGATCTATGATACAAAATATCAGCTCAGAGAATGGGGGGGGGGCGCTGGAGGGGGGTGTCAGATTGTCACAGGGGAATGACACTATGGGTTACTATTTGCCTTCCGGAACGTGTGCTCCGTACAGTGGCGATTTTTATTTTTTTTTTTCCCTTCTCTTCAATGAGCACAAAAGCTTTTGCGCATAGATGTTTTTTAAAATATCTTTTTAAAAAAATATCATTTTGTATGACGTCTAAGCAGAAGTGGGTCCAGTTCCTGTCAGAAGATAATTCTTTATTTGCGGTATCTAGTTTTCCATTTGGCCTGTGTGCTTCCTTTGTGGGGGGGGAAGGAGAAGGTTCAGTGTTTGGATGTCTAGTCAGGGAAAAGTCTGTTTGTTTCATTATTTTTTACATCGGTACCTTTCTAGGATGTGCCATAAATTTATACAGCTCACATAAAATTCATAAAATTCATTAGGTATAACTTTTATGAGGAACCTCAGTCAAAAACTTGTGACAGATCAGTTAGTTGGTGATTAACGCAGGGTGTGAATTACGAGAACATGGCTGATAATCAACGCAAAGTATGAGCTGTTATATATTAATTGTATAGTGTGCAAAATGTACAGATTTGCGGCCAGCGTCTCATTTGAATGTTAAACCTGTTCAGTGCTAGCAGACGCATCCAGGTCCGAGGTCAGTGTACTACTTAAATATTAAGTGATTATGTGCCCAGCTTGCTTAACCTTTTACGCATCACACGTCAACTTTTTTTAGGAGTATATTACGGGAGAACGTCAAAGTTCACCCCCCCACAAAGAGTATTTTACTGCCAGTATTACTGCATTCACATTTCCCTTTGGTTGAAAGGTGGTGGTGGTGGAATGTGGTGCCCTTGCTATTTGCTATGCAGTCCATCCCCGAGCGCTCGTCCCCAGGGCCACACCCATAAAGAACTGTACAGAGGAGACGTGATGGTCAGCAGTGTGCAGTGTACTCTTGTATAGGTGTGAGCTCCTGTAGGATGCAGTGAACTGTGGAGTCCCTCAATCCTCAGATCTATATCATCTTTAAATGCTCTTCAAATCAGATCCATATCCAAAAGGTGGAAACATTTAATCTGGGACTGTTTGGTTGTTTTAGTAGGGATCTTTATTTTTTTCCAAGACACGTAATTATTAAAGGAAGAGATTTAGCTTGTTTTGGCCAAATTATCTTTAAGACCATAAGCAAACACACGACTTATTTTCCAACATCTTTATGATATAGAATTCCATATTGTACACACTCCTTCCTCATTTAACTTAATGTTAGACAGAATCAAACCATAGCGTGATTGCAGAAAAATGCTATAATTGCAGTACTGTGAATGACCTCTGGGTTTGCCAGTCTAAAGTACAATAAATAACTGATTTATAAATCATTTGATTAGCTAGTAAACTGCCAGCACCATGTAACATACTCATTCTGTTGGGTACCTGTTTGTTTACCTCATACATACCTTAAGAGCTGAGCTTGACTTCCCTTTGCCTTTTCTCATTGGGAGAGTAAAATCACTGTTTGCTCCTCTTCGTGTTTGTTCTTTGTTCTCTGGTTTGCTTCCTACTGTCGTGAGACTCTTCCCGATCATCATCCGCTTCCACATATCGCAAACCGGTCGTGTGTCACTTCTTGTATTAAAAGCAGGTGTTCTGGGAAAATGCTGGAAACTGCTATTTCTGTCGAACAGATCATCCGCTGGTGTCAAAAATATTGACTATTTCCAGTTGGAAGATGCATACAGTTTGCTCTTTCTTGGAAAGAATATAAATAGCCTTATTGTCAGAAAGTGTGAATTTTTATGTTTTTGGTTAGATTTTTATATATCTTGCCTTTTTATACTGTGGAATTGTCCTTAACTAACAGACTAAAATGTAAATAGTATTTACTTCTTTCCATTTAAATTTTTTACTTTTTATGCTCTTGTGCAGATAATTGGATATCGAAGTGGATGGATGAAGCACAATGTCAATTTATGATGCTAATATTACTCACTAATCATAACACTCTGGTAGTCTCACTTTGTTGAGGCAGTAGTACACAGTGCATTTAGGTTTGAGTTTACGGCAGTTGGAGTAGATGTGTTTGTGTCTTGAGAGGAGTCTGCCAAACCTTCTGGATCGGCTGGATGTTTCTGCTGTAAGTGCGACTAGAAACATTTAGATGACACTCTGGCATCCTTAGAAACTGCAGTTGTCACTCCATTGTCTCTGAAAATGAAAGTTGTCCTGTCTTTTTGTATCGGACTGGATTTGGTCTGTACGTTTTCAGGTGTCTGGTCTGTACCTCCAAGATTCTAAGGTTCATTCCCAGTTACATTTTAAGTTAATGCTTAAGTTCAACACTAACAATCAGACAATTAAGTCTCAATTACAGATTACAAAAAACAATGCTTCAGAAATAACCTTTATTTTGCGACATTACAAGGTAGAAGTATCTTTTAAGGATGCTTGGAGGTATGCCAGGCTTAAATCATCAATCCCAGAACATCCGCTTCACTGGGAGTGTTGCTGCTGAAGATGACTGTTGTGTTCCCTACAGAGCTTAGATTGCTATCGATGGAGGAAGAATCCCTAAAATCCAGAGGTGGAGATTTCAGGTCCAGAGTGTACAAATCCAGACCAAGATTTTGTTTCAACCAACCAGTTGAGTATAAAGAGTCACAGTCACAGAGTACGCAACTGATTGGTTGAAACAAAATCTTGGTCTGGATTCATACACTCTGGCCCTGAAATCTCTAACCTCTGCTAAAATCACAAGGAGAACAGGAAAGCGAGCAGTGGTTACATTTTTAGGGCTTTGCATGTATGATAACTGTCTGTAGTCTGGGGATGTTATGAGGCTTAGGTTGCTTATGAGTGAGGTGGGGGTGGGGTGGGGTCCTCACCCTGAAAGGAATGTACCATGGGAGGAGTCAGCGGCACCTCCACATCCGGTTATTCGCACACAGATGCTCTCCATCAGCATAAGGATATGGGTTTTGTTTTTCTATCGGTGGATAATTGACAGTATTGAAACAATGCATTGCTCCCCATTTCAGACACCGCTGAATGACTGGTGGGGAATGTTCCCCAGATTTTATGGGTGCGGGTTCCTCTAAAAGCAGCTATTTAAATTCATGAGGTAATTCCCTCTGTTATTAAGCAAATTGAATGCAGTCGATATTTGTCAGTATGCACTGTATGCTGATATAGTTTATTATATAGTGGGGGCTTGTGTGGATATCGCGATTCCCAGCTCTCTGCAATTTTAACTGATTTGAGGCCTCTGGAGGAATCTTGCAAATGCCACAGAAATTAAGTTTGATTTTGTGTTCCTGCGCCATATTAAAGAAATTGAGATGACGGCTATATAATGTTCATTATACTGTCCCCCCCCCCCCCCCCACGTCTGGTACAAATATATTTAGAAGCACAAATTGATGAGTCATTCCTCCGTTTTCTCACCTAAGATCAGAGTCTTTGAGATGGTTTCAAATTGCTACTCTGCACCAAATGAATGCCGATTGATGTGAGCTAGGAAAACACAATAAACACACATGATAACGCCCCAACACGACTGGACTCTCTCATCCCGCACAGTCATGCACGCCACGCCCACCTCATGTAAACAAACAGTCCTATAGCGTTCAGAACTGCAATACATGCAGTCGAAGCTTCCAATACGGCATCATAGGGGAAATTCTGTGTGGGGGGGAACCTCTGCAGAATATTAACACTGGCTTGCGCATTGTTGATGGTGCGGCGGTGAGTTTGGCAGAGCGGCGGGAACCTGTTCTTAACATCGCCATGGAAACGGCACTGGGAAATAGGGCCGGTTACACAGACCATCAGTGGCATTGCAGAGGTCTCAGGCGATGTTTCGCGAGAGAGGAAGCGAGCAGCTCGCCTCGTCGCTGACCCCCATTACGGAGACGCGCATGCTTATTATCCAACATGGCAAATCACACCACATCCAATCTCAATGCATTTAGCAGTGATTGCGTGGGTGAAGTAAACAATGCCTAATTAAATGTGGCAAGGAGCATTAAACACGATTTAAATGGAATGTATAATGTTACTTAACTGTTTTAAAAGCTCTTCCTGCTATGTTAGAATCACTATAGTTCACATGGTTACCAGGTGTACCTATGTAACATAGTGCCTTTTTCTCATTTTTGTTGAGGTGACAGACACCTTGACTTGGGGGTGTGGCATGGTGGTGCAGTGGTTAGCCCTGTTGCCTCACCCTTCCAGGACCAGCGTTCGTGTCTCTGCCATGGCTCCATGTGTGTGGAGTTTGCATGTTCTCCCCATGTTGTTGTGGGGTTTCCTCTAGGTACTACAATCCCCCCCCGCCAGGCCAAAAAACATGCAGAGGTTAACTGCAATAACGGAATTACCCGTAGATGTGAGTGTGCCCTGCAGTGGGTGGGTGACCCATCCTGGGTTGCTCCCTGCTTTGTGCCCATTGACTCCAGACAGCATCCCTGAATAGGACAAGCAGTAACAGAAAATAAAATGAATGAATCTTGACCTTTCGCAACAAAAAACATCTGAAAAACTATTCTGTATACACATCCCCCTGTTGAGTACTCATCTGAGATCTCTCAAGTTGCTGGAGAAAAAAACCAGTTACATGACTCTATTAAAGAAGGAAAAATAACGACCTCCGGTTATTCAAAAGAAATTTGGTTAAATCCTGTTAATCTATATTCTTGCCAACATAAGGAAAAAGAAAACATTGTGCTACTGCAATAGTTTAGCACATTAAAGTAGGCTATTATAGTTCACCTGCATTATTGAAATGATTTAGCGCCTGCAGAGGACGTTGGTCAATTAGTGAAATGCTTCTACAGTATATTGTGACTCAAAGCTAATAGGTAATTTAAAAAGCGGATCAGGGCGATTTGGGGAAAAATCCCAACAAATCTCCATCCACATAATAAGAGTGAGGAGACGACGCCGTTGGAGTGCGGCCCAGTGAATTCCACGCAGTAGTTACAAATTATTTTTATGTGACGCTGTACCCTTGAAGCACTTACCTAGCATGAACTGTTTGAGTGATAAAGCAGCTTTTTAAGGAGGGGAAACCGGACAGTGCATGAATAATACTTCCATCTTCCAGACTGCTTCTCCAGGTGCAATGACATGCAAAGCAGTTTGAGTGAAACCATCCAATACAGGAGCAGCTGAGACCTACCTTATGTTCCTGATCACCAATTGGTTTGACCAGGTTTGATTTCTGTAATAGTCTCATTTCTCCCTCGACACGTACCAAAGATCTTTGGAGTTCAACTGCTGCGGTATGCTTTACCGGTCCCTATATGCACAAAAGTATTGAGACACCTGGCTATTTCAAGAACTTTTATGACAAATCCACAGGCATCAATATGGGGTTGGTCCCCCCTTTGCAGCTATAACAGCTGCCATCCTTCTGGGAAGGCTTTCCACAAGATTTTAGAGTGTGTGGGAATTTTTGCCCATTCATACAAAAGAGCATCTGTGAGGTCAGGCATTGATGTTGGACGGGAAAGCCTGGCTCAATTCTAGTTCATCCCGAAGGTGTTTAATGGGGTTGAGGTCAGGCTCAATCAAGTTTTTCCTACACCACTCACATAACCATGTCTTTATGGACCTTGCTTTGTGCACTGGGGCACAATCATGCCAGAACAGAAAAAGACCTTCCTCAAACTATTCCCACAAAGTCTGAAGCATAGAATTGTGCTAAATGTCTTGGTATGCTGAAGCATTAAGAGTTCCCTTTACTGGAAATAAGGGGCCTAGCCCAACCCCTGAAGTACAACCCAATACCATTATCCCTTTTCCACTTCCACCCCTCCTCCAGGCAGGTAACGTTCTCCTGGCGTCTGCCAAACCTAGACTCATCCATCAGACTGCCAGACAGAGAAGTGTGATTCGTCACTCCACAGAACACATTTCCACTCCTCCAGAGTCCAGTGGCGGCATGTTTTACACCACTCCACTGGACGCTTGGCGATGTGAGGCTCGCATGCAGCTGCTTGGCCATGAAAGCCCATTCCATGAAGCTCCCGTTGCTCAGGGGTTAATGCACGAGGAAGTTTGGATCTATGCAGTTGCTGAGTCAACTAAACATTGGCAACTTTGACTCACTATGCACCTCAGCACTTGGCAATCTTGCTCTGTTACATGGTCCGCCACTTCATGGTTGAATTTTCGTTCTTCCTAGACACTCAGTAATACAACTTACAGTTGACTAAAATATCTGGCAGGGAAGAAATTTTATGAACTGATTTATTGCAATGGTGGCACCCTATAAGAGTACTATGACTGAATTCACTGAGCTCTTCAGAACAGCCCATTCTTTCACAAGTGTTTGTAAACCTGACTGCATGGCTAGGTGCTTGATGTTATACACCTGTGGCTATGAGTCTGAATGAAACACCTGAATTCAATGATTAAAGATGTGTGTCCCAATACTCAGAGATACGTCAAATACATCAAAAGGTATCTTGTTACAAATTAGAAATACTTGCTCATCAAATGTAACAAAATAAAATACAAAATATTGGTATGGGAAAATGTATTTCTTTAAAATATAAGTAATTTGGTAATTTGAAAATACTAAAGTCCATGTAAAATAGTAACGGTAAATGACAAATATGTGTACCATTACACCCTTTGTAATGTGTAATATTTACAAAATTTGCAGCTTGCCCTAACTTTAAATAGAATAATTTGTGATTTGCATGTGTTATAGTGTTAACATTAGGAACGTAATGCGAGTTCAACAGGCTGCACCTGTAGGGGGGATACAGTGGGTCCAGAAGACGGAACCGCGATACCAGATCGTGAACATTTGCATCTCAGTTTCACCGCTACACACTTAATTTTTTCCTTAGGGAACCCAGACCACCTTATCATTACAGGAAAAATATGTCCATTGGCTAAAATGATCATACAGACCCAGTGAACTCAAAAACAGGTGTTTTGTAGAAATAACCCTCTCCCAGTCCATGTTATGAATGTGCCATATACGACCCACTGGACTGTTCATGCTGTTGCAACTTGTTAATTTCACCTATGAAATAAGGACAGAAAAGAAGGAAAAACCAAATCTTTGCAACATTCTCATTTTCAA
>JAODLC010000123.1:3128513-3145977 GCA_026781145.1 Hippopotamyrus pictus | reverse complement strand
ACCTAAACCCTGCAGCTAGTTTGGATGACTTGGATCGAAGAGTGAGAACTTGTGGAGGTTCCTTCAGGACTGCTGGAGAATCATTCCAGGTGGCTACATCTGGAAGCTGGTTGAAAGAATGCCAAGAGTCTGCAATGCTGTCATCGCCGCAAAAGGGGGCTGTTTAGAAGAGTCTGAGACCTGAGAAAATGTTCAGATGCTGCACACTTCTCTTGGTTGATGCAATAGTCAATATGTTCATTGGCTCCAGACCTTTTACTATAAGGCGAATAACACAGCTAAAACAGTGGGAAATGCATTAAAGTAGGTGTGTCCAGACTTACCTAGCGGGGCAGATGCCATGATCACCCAGCGTGCTGCTCAGCCATCGCACTGCGGCTGTGCATGACCCCTGCAAATTCCCCCAACGTGGGAAACGCTGGTTTGGTTCGCCGGTCTGAGCCCCAGCCTCGGCAGAACAGTCACATGTCCGTGGGCCCTTGAACAAGACCCTTAACCCTCAGCTCCGGGGGGGCGCTGCATGTTGGCTGACCCCGTGCTGTGACCCCCAATCTACGGAGAGTAAGATGGGGCAGGCGAAGAGAAGCATTACAATGTTCTTATGCAAATAGAAAATAAAGAATTTATGATTTTGATTGGTACTATATATTTGTCCAATGCAGTCTCAGTTAAACTTCCATTGATGCAACAAAGTCATTGTAAAAATACTGATTGTAGCACTTTTGATTGTTTGAGGCAAAACGGTACCATTAGGGAGATGTTTACAGGTTTGATGACACACGTTTATATCAGAATCTGCATATAAAAGGAATCTGTTTAAAGTGTGGTTATTTCAACTAGATTTGTTATATGTTTTAGTGAATTAAATGAATTTTTTCTTCAACAGAGTCTCTCCTGCTGTAACAATTACAAATAACAATAACAATTTTTTTTTTTTGTTTTTTTTTGTGGGGGGGGGGTTCAAGACAAGACATGATAGCAAGCAATTATGCATTAAAATGCAATAAATTAGTAAAATATAATAGAGCAGTGGTCACCAGCTGGCAGATCTTGGGAAACATCCAGAATGTAACACATCTGAATCCAGAATGCACAATCAATCCCCCTCCCTGCCTCGATCAGCCAATTTTATGATAGGGGACCCCCCCCTTTGGCAATTTTTTTTGACGCAGTCGACCTTGGCTTTGCGTCACTGATGGAATTTGGCCCTCAGGGAAGAACAGTTGGGGGGCTCTGGTATAGAGGGACACAGACGGCCAGCAGTGGTGAAACGTACGAGACATATGTGGTACTGTGATTGGCTGAGGCTCGCCACGCCCCCCACGTCACCCCAGAAGTTTAGCTAAAAGTTTTAGACGGGAATGCTGCTTGTTCGGTACAAACGAGCCCCGCCGCCGATCCCCAACAAGATGAGAGCTTTTTATTAATTGCCCAGCCTCTGTGCCTGGCCGTATCGTGGGCCAGCTGTCCTATAGCTGCTTGCGCTGCTACCACTAGAGGGGTGGCGATAACCCCAGGATCCCGCCTGGCGGGCAGCGGGACCGGACAGCGGGGCGCACCTCAGGCGCCGTCCCCCTGGACTCCTTCCAATACAATTTCTGAACAGATCTGTGTCTGTTGGTGGGGGGGGGGCAAGCAGGTGGCGGGAGTTCGTCGGCAAAGTCGGAGTGTCGTTTAGATGTCATCTGTTAACTTAGGTTTTTTTCTTTTTTTCTGTTTCGTCTACAGCCTGGGGCAGCGTGGTGGCGCAGTGTTTACCGCTGCTGCCTCACATTAAGAAGGTCATGGGTTCAGTCCTGGGTTCTTTCTGTGTGGAGTTCGGATGCTCTCCTCGTTTCTGCCTGGTGCTCTGGTTTCCTCTCCAGTCCAAAAGCGTGCAGGACAGGTTGATTGGCGAGTCTAAATTGCCCCTTTAATTGTGCGTGCGCCCTGCGGTGTGTTGGTGGTTGCCCAGGGTTGGTTCCCACCTGTGCCCCTTGTTCCTGGGATAGGCTCTGCCCCCCCACGACCCCATTTGGGATTACAGGGTGGTTCTGGCTGTTTCTGACACTGTGTGAGATGCTGTTCTCTGAGGAGGCCCCACCCACCAACATGCCCCCCTGCACAAACCAGAACTCTCCCCACCAAAGCACCTTCTTCATTCAAATAAGGGATCAGTGTCAAGAAGGTCCCTGTACCAGCCACCAGAGAAGACAAACGCAGTCCCTCCCCCCCCCCAATGGGAGAGGTGGTCTTCCCCAGCTCTCCACTTAGCATTCTGAGATGGATTGGCCCTGTGACCCTGAGCTGTGTGTGCTCCCCCCAGGGGCTGGTATCATGCTGCTCTGCACCAGAGATGCCCTAATAGCCTACGTCCTTACGGCAATTCAGGCTCAAACGCAGCTTCCATTAAAATTGCAGCTCAATGACGCCCGATACTTCACAAAACATCAATCCACTGTAGCAATCTATATACACATGTGTACAGATATACTCTACGTATGAATGGATTACCTTCAAAGTAATCTGATTGTAATATAAATATATGTAAAATGTATTCTGAATGGGGCATCTTTGCCCCCAAACAATCAAATGGGCTGCAATCAGTACTTTTTCAATGACTTTGTCACAGCAACGCAAGTGTGACTGACAATTCATTGGATGAATATAACAGTATTGGTCATGACTCTAGACATGCCTGCGTTTAATGCGTTTGTCTCTGTGGTACTTACCTTATAGTAAAAAGCCTCAAGGTAATGAACATATCAAATACTGCAATGAAGAGAAGCATTCAACATCTCAAAATGTTCTCAGATTTCAGACTCTTCTAAATAGCCCCCTTCAGTGACAGCACTGCAGACGCCTGGCATCCTCTCCTCCAGCTTCCAGATGTAGCCACCTGGAAAGCTTCTCCAACAGTCCTGAAGGAGTCTCCACAAGTTAAGTCTACTACCTTCCTCCTACTCTTCAGTCCAAATCATCCCAAACCAGCTCTGTAGGGTTTAGGTCAGGGGGATTGTGGGGGCCAGGTCATCTGTTTCAGCACTCTGACTCTTTCCTTGTTCACACATTAATACTTACCACACAACCTTGTGGTGTAGGGTTGGTTATGCTGAAAAACTGCTGATGTGTCCAGACTTTTGACTAGTATTGTGTGTTGTTTTATATAAAACAATAACGTCCTCTTCAAATATTCTTTGTATACTTAAGCAATAAATCTAGTATTTACAAATATATTGTAATACAACAATTTTTTAAAATTGTACCGTGTTAGGTGACAAGCACAGAAAAAAATTAGTGTTAATTGTAAATCGTGAATTTAACCACTATTGTTTCCAAAACCTGCTTGTTTTATTTATTTATTTATTTATTTATTTATTTGCTATTGATTTCTTGTTCTTTTTATAGCAGCCAGGCACCAGAATAACACAAAATCACAAAAAAAAATAATACAAATATGAGACAAGAAGGAATATCTGGTAACCTTTGTTAAAAGAGGTCCCCCCCACCACATCCATTTTCATCACAGGCTTATCCAATTAGGTCTGCATTGATCTCACAGCTATTCTGAGAAGCGCGGAGTGTAAAGGAGGGCACACCCTAGAAAGGACGCCGAACAGCACCCAGACACGCGCACACACACACACGCGCGCGCCCCCGCGCATAACAAGGGCGACTGGGTGTCACCAGCACACCTGTAAGGCACCAGACTGTAGTAGGATGTCTTCAGTTTATAGTAGGTACTGTCAAGGACCTGGAAGAAATCCCTGGCGGACACGAAGCGGAGCAGGCGGACACCGCACGGACGGATCGGGGGCTGCATTCGGACCGACAACCCTGACGCCGGGAGGTGACGATGCTACCGATGATCCACCTGCTGCCCTTCGGAGCGCGTACTGCGCATCCAGATCCGCTATTACAAATAAATTACGGCCACATTTTTACGCACTATGAAATGTAGGACGTACCACTGAATAATCATTTTTAGGGGAATCCCTTCAGTAAAGCAACTGAAAATATGCCATATATATATATATATGACCTTATTCTTAATTAGGCTATTACAATATTCTGTAAAACGTATCCAGATTTGTCACATACTAAGCCCTATATATTATTATTTGAGATTTGGCGCACGTAGCATTTTAAATAATAATAAACAAGCGAAGAAAATAAGCGTTATAAGGACGAGAATAATTTCTTGCTTTACTCAAATGTCTTAAAGAAATAACTGGCAAAACCGTTTTCCCTGACGTGCATCTCTCCTGCCATTAGATCAATATGTGAGAGATGCTGAAAAAACGGCATCAAAAAACAGGTTGCAGAAGGATTTTTTTGAGCAAACGGGAGAGGCGCCTCCTCGACTCCGGTGGGGGCAGGGGGCGGGGGGGATGCCCGGTGTTCCCAACTCCAGTCTCTCGCTGCCGGCTTTGCAGCTGCGGCTTGCCGTGAAGGTCCACGCTGGAGCAGCGTGCCCCGGGCTGCCCGGGTACCCCCTTTCCGCTCTATAAATATATCGTCCTATCCGACTTGCACGTCGTGCACAGTGTTGCTCGCCGTCGACAGTTTGCAACTGCAGCTGTTTTTCCGTAGCGTTATATTTTTCCACATTTTTCCCCCGTTTGCTCTATTCTATGCTGATACTGAAGGGGTGAAAGGAGAAGGTAGAATGGGCGAAACCTCGAGCTTTGCTCTCTAACTCTGGAAATGGATCCGTCTTTCTCGCAGGGAGACAAAGGTATAAGCTGTGCCGTTTTCCACCCGGTTTATAGGTGTTACGGATTATTTTATGACAGCGCCGCCGTTGCAGTGTCCCGTATCCGAGAGCGACATTGCATGTGACAGTGCGGCGTGTGTGCAGGCTCCTCGGCTTAATGCACTTGTTGAGTGAAAATGGGAATTGCCTTGCGTTTAAGGTACTGTGGACTCCTGCATCCTAACATGGCTTCATTTGCAAATGGGATAATATTGTAGGTTATATTACGGCGTTTTAACGTGCAGGGTCGAAACGAATTAATGTATTTAAAGCGATGCTAAAATCGAGGTAGGAGAGGTGAGTTTCTCTGCTACGTGGTCATGTTCCTTTTCAGGCGTAAAAATGTTACAACTTAGAATGTACCTGTAATTTTCCGTAGTGATTAGTTGATGTTTATGAAAAGAAACAGGCAAAGATTAAAATGGTGAATCTCAAAAGGACACTGTATTTTATACTTAGCATGTTGCAGATTTAATAGACTTGTGTTAGTTCTGTAAATGCCTCACCTTTGAATGTGATCTCTGGTTCATCAGTACTTTTTACTAGAAAATTAGGTATTGCTTATACATAATATAGATTTTTGTATATGAATGAATATACACATACATATACATATATTCATATATTTATTCGCATGCATATATATATATATATATATATACATATATATATATATATACATATGTGTGTGTGTGTGTGTGTGTGTGTGTGTGTAAAGACGGCAATGCAGTCTCGGATTCTCAGATTTAATTTCTGCATTTCGCTAGACACATACTGTCTTTATGGTCATGAGTTTCATGGATATTCATTCATTAACCAATTATGTACAAAAGCTAAATATATCTGGACTGAAACGCCTAAGTTTCCTTCAGCAGTTGTAGACAGTGTTTGCTCCTGGCAGTGTTTTTGCAGCTCAGGATGAGCTCACCCTCTCTCAGATGTTCAGTTTGTACAGACTGCATATCAGGAAAAAACAGGAAAACTCCAAGACATACTTTGCCCTTGGAATGATGGGTGCCATTTTTTTTTCTTTTTTTCTTTTTGAGTCGTCTGAAATCTGAGGTAATGAAGGGGGACGGCTTTGTTAATCACCCCCCACCTTTTCAGGGGTGCCTGCGTGCTCATACATATTATGCAGAAGGTTTTATGCAAATAAGCTGGAAGACTGTATGTCAGATGATGACAAGAACACCGTTTCACGGGGGGACGAAAGACAGGAAGATGAAAGGGGGGGGTGTGAGCTGGGGTTCGAGAGGAAGACAGGAGGAGTTTTAGTACAACGTGTTGGAGCCAGAAACTTTGCATGATAATGTATACTTTGTGGGTCAGATTATAAAATCGTCTCATTTCTTGTGGCTGTATGCAAAAATATGTTGATAGTTCACTGTGGCAATTGTTTCTCTAAGTGCTCAGGATAAATAAATTACTGTTAACC
Source organism: Hippopotamyrus pictus (assembly GCA_026781145.1). NCBI lineage: Eukaryota > Metazoa > Chordata > Actinopteri > Osteoglossiformes > Mormyridae > Hippopotamyrus > Hippopotamyrus pictus. Next base: position 3,139,807 of record JAODLC010000123.1, on the reverse strand, counting down.
CTTTACTGCATTGCATAGTGGACATTAGATAACTTAAGACACAAGCAACTTGTGATAATGGTATTGTAGATGTTCCTGTGTTTTAAAGGGGAGTTGAGCTTAGGTGATTGCAGGCCTGTTGTGTTTTGGGTATTGTATGTGTCTAGCATTTCTGGCATTCGTTCGTGAGGTTTTGAAACAGTCTCGCCTTGTGCCCAGCTACCACGCCTCCTTGGTCCTCACTGCGGCATGCACAGTTGTGGTCGCATGATGTGGATGCCTGTCACAGTGTCTTTGTGTGGCAGAAGCTGCACATGCATCCCTGCACATCCAGTGACAGCCCCACGATGGGATCAGTGAGATGGCTTGGGAATTTGCAAATTGGAGAGCCCCCCAAAAAAAAACCACACGATCCCTAACATTCCTCACGTTTACACGTGTTAGGAATCCACCAAGCAATGACATGCATAATTTGCACGTTGTTGGTGGATCTGTGCAATTCCCAGTATGACTTTTGTCAAGGGCTACTCTTTAACACCCTGTAGTGTCAAGGATTTATGGAAAATTGATCTGGATATTTCTGTAATTCAAATATTATGATGTAGGAACAGCAGAGAGCCAGCTGACAGAACAGTAGTATGTCTGTCAGGCAATTTTGCCGAGGCCAAAATATACTGTAGTTTTGCGGAGCACATAAATTTAGCTGGCTATAGACTCCCATTACAAACATGAACAAAAACGTCTCCCGGTGATGTGTAAGTGTGATGTGATGTGGAAGTGTTATTTCTCTATTTCAATTTTTTCAGTAAACGAAGTGCCGGTTCCCCGTGCTAGTAATACAATTTCCTTTCAGCATGTCAGATGTTGTCTTGAGAGCAAAATGAACCTAATCTACTCTTGAGGTAAAATTTACTGTACAGCTGCATCAGAAATCCAATGTAACATATTCCAATTTACATTGTACAAAGTGTTAAAGTGTTTTCACCTAGCAGCACTATGGTAGTCAAAGAATTTGGTTTGTTGCCAGATGTATGTGGGTTCAGGTCTTAGTGTTTTAAGAATGAGGCTTTTACCTTCGAAACTCCACTGTTAAGGCTAAACTTTATAAATCTACCAATCGGAAATTTACAGATCTCTATAACGTATGTTGATAGACTGCAGGATTATAAGGATTATGATCTGATCAATTTGTTATTTTTCTGACTTTTTTTCATTTCTTAATTCCTTTTAGCAAATTTTATTGTGGCTAGCACAGATTTTGGCGTAGCATGAACATTGCAGTGCTCACTACTGAGGAATGATTTAGAAAACAGACATGATTCTGCCTGATTCGGGATAACACATTGGATGGTAAAAAATGATCTTTTGATTGGACAACAGGGCAGAGATGTTCACGCACGGAATGGGATTTTATCACCGGTCGTAATTTTTCCTAATTACGATCGCCTGATTACATCCCCAGCTCCACATGCGAAGCCGACAGGCCTGCACGTCGCTCGATATGCCTGCTGTCACCCGCCCGCTTCCTGTCACTCTATGAGGGCCACGGGCATCGCTGATTAATGTAACCGCCTGGAGAAGAGTGATGTTCGCAGCCCCGGGCCCCAGGGCCACACCCCGTTGCACTGTAGGGGCCCAGATGATGGCAGAGCTGGCTGCAGGGCCAGGAGAGGGCGGGCGACCGATTCCCTCTGCCGAGACTGGGACAGCATTACATTCCCTGGGCACCTTGGCCCCAGACGTCACTCGCAGGAAAGAGGATGTGGAGCCAGGATCCTCACGCAGCAGCCACATACGCAATCTATTCCGCAAGCCGTTTTCCAGAAATTTCCCATGCAAATAAATAGAGACGTAACTAACAACTAAATAGTCATCACATTTATTAACAGGTATATATGAAAATCTTAAGGTCTGTGCTACATTTTAATTGATGTAATGTTGACATGGCAATATATGTGAAATGGTTGAGTTTAATAATAGTTATACTGATGTTGTGAACGTTTAAAACTGTTGCCTTTGAAATGAAATCACAGTGCACTGGTCTGTGCAGTCTCCTGACTGTATAAAGCATAGACGCTAATTTTATTTATTTTCTAGCATCCTTTTGGCCCTTAGTTATTTAGAATAAACTTCCATAACCATGGTCTGTCTGTCTGTCAGTCTGCCTGTCTGTCTGTCTGTCAGTCAGTCTGTCTGCCTATCTGTCTCTAATTTAGCTAGTTTTTTTCAGGTTTTTTCAGTTCTACATCCTCCTTATACACCACAACTCACAACATTTAGGCTACAAAGTTGGGGTGGGATGCAAGGTTTTGGCCTACAAAAGGCAAATGTGTGAGGAATTACTGTAGTAACACCACCGTAATAATGCAGGATAACCAGGTACACTGCATACGTGGGGCTGAATGCTAAGGGGGTTAGTGGCAATCTTCAAGGAAACCAGTGGCCTGTCAGGCCATGGACCAGGACGGGTGTCAAAGGGCAGCTCCGCTGTGACTGGCAAGATACTGGGAATGTATAAACAAAGAGTGAAAGAGTAGGAAATCAGGCATCCATTCAGCGGAGAAAACCCTGACTCAGATGGGCCCTAAGAAACTGAAAAGGCCAAAAAGACAGTGTGGAGGCCACACAGATTGGAGGCATATCGATCAGGACACTAAGCCATGCTTTTATTTTTCAATCCCTTACCAGGTTGCTAATTTGGTGAGGCGCAGAGAGATCACTAATGGTGGTAGGCGTTTGACACACTGCATGTCGCAATTTGATGTGCAGTGAGTCATGGAGTCGCAACTCTTGTGTCCGTTGTAGTTTCTGTACCAATCCAAAGTCCATGGGTATTTCTCAGTATGTGCACTTGACTGTACTTATATTCTCATGTACACGTTTTACATCATCTTACATTGCCGAAGACCAGTTTCAATAATGAAAACATATGTAGAGGACAGTAAAAATGTCGTTCTTGCCCAGCCTCAAATATCAAGGATACATCGTTTGCATCTTTGCCAAACGAGACCAATCCCATGATGCATTGCACCCCAAGATCATTCTTGGGAGACAAGTAGGCAAGACCGGTCTTGCTAAGACCAAAAGGACGATCTTTTAGTTCTTGATATTGAGAAACACCTCATTTGTCTGGCTGTGTGCCAGTGATTCCAGTGTGACAATCGTGTCTCATTGGTTACCCAGAATCCCCTTCAACGCGCTTAAATGGCTTGGTTGTTCAGCTGGTTGGTTGACCACGGCACATGGTTTTCCCGGCTAAGTGCCCCCTCACGGACCCAAGAGCAGGACCGCACAATTGTCCTGAACTGTCAAACTTAATTTTCCAAGTGTGTGTCTCAAAACAATGTTGTATATTAATATAGCTCCAGCAAAGAGTCTTTTAAAACACTGAGCTCTGCCTTCTCAGATGATTAATACCATGCAACACAATCTAATAAACCATAATCAGGTCCTAGCTTGGACATCTTATGTTATTTTTTATTAATGATCCACCAGGGGCGTGCCACACTCCTGATGGATCATTAATAAAAAAGAACGTAAGCCGTCCGAGTTCATAACCAATTATTGTTCCTTTACATTAATATACCTCAAAACATACTAATCTGTAATTCGGAAGCTTTTCCTGTCAAATTATCCTTGTATATTAGGTGTAAAAACTCAGGTCATTAAATATAATGCATATAATGCAAGGCATTATTTATCTTTCAATGTAATCAGTAGAAGCCGAGACTGCTATCTGTTTTCTGTCGTATTTCTGAATAATTTCACACAGACCGGTATGAAAGAACAGTGACAGAATGGTATGCTGACAGTGCAAACAATATCGCACCCCGATCTAAAGATGGGGGTTGGAGATGCTAAAAGAGGCCTGGAATGTTCCGCAGCCACGGAGGTCAAACTGATACATTGTTATTACATCTGGCCCGTTTTTCCTGAGCGGTTTCGGGAATCCCGCTTTCATGTAAAACACATCTTGTCCTGAGAACAATTTACATTTCCACTACCAGGGTGGAAATGAACCGTATTAATTAAGCACCGCCGATCATACAAAGAATTCCTAAATCGACCAGACGGATGTAAACTGTAACCTGGACTCCCGTTATTTTGCTTAATTATCAGTACCCTAATGGTAAACTGGCACTGATTAATTTCCCTGTATTGTGAACAATGAGGTGAATATTCACCTTGAATGGAATAATCATCCTTTTGGACAAATGCTCTGAAATTATATTTGGACAACAAGGGATATTATTTGATGTTGCAATTTGTCATGTTAGGTCTATTACAGTATGGATATTAGTGGGGCATTTATTACCATTATTTTTGTGTTTTTGTGACATTGCTTGGTTTAGTTCACAGATTTATGTGTGTGTTGTGAGATCACTGGTGCGATACCAGATTAGTCTGTGGACATCTTTATATGGAATGGAAACATAGAATATTTTATGAGGTGTAAAACTACATACAAGCTTTTTTTACAGAGTGGTTTGTTTGTTTGTGTGTGTGTGTGTGTGTGTGTGTGCACGTGTGCGTGTGTGTTTGTTAGAGAGCGAAAGGGTAGGGCGGTATAGGCAGGGAGAAAATGGGCGCTCTGATCTAAGAAGAGACAGAAGCTGATGTAAGTCTGCAAGCCTGACGCCAGTACAGTATATCGTACTGTTACTGACCGTCATTTTGAATGAACTCAACTGTGAATGCTTTAGAAATCATGACAGATCAAACAGTCTGGCAGCCTCCAGTATTTCAAGCTGCATGTTGTATGCATATTGCATAGGCCCATAATTCCTAGATACAAACATTCAAAAATGTGTGATACAGTGTTTATAGAAAATTGTTGTAGCTTCCAGTTGCCTATCACTGGTGCGTAAGATGTCTCTGTCTGCTTCCACTGAGAGATGAAATGTGTGTATGGGCCTGGTAAAGAACAGATTTTATCACATTCTTGGCAGCGTGTCAGTGTTCTGGAACATTCTTTGTGGTTCTTCTCTCTGGTTAATGCCGTAGCTAAACAGGAACAGGTGGCTTTCTTGACTCATACCTGCAGCATCGCGGGTTCGAGATTGGCTCCTGATCTGTGAGTGTGCAGAGTTTGTGTGTCCTTCATGGGTCTCTGTGCATCTCCTCCTGACTCTCGTTCGTTTGTGTCTGCTTTACATCGGACTGTCGTTCCATCCAGGCTGTGATTCAGAACCTGCTCTGGGTCACAATGACCTTCTGCAGTAAATGGCTGTTTAAAATTAAAGAAGATATGTCTCACATCAAATAACTTATATTCTGATTCAACCTCGAATGTGTCATAAAATGGTAAAAAAAATGTGAAAGGTGAGTATTAAACAGCCTTGGATCCTGAACAGCGAGAACATATACATCAAAGCTTCCTCACACTTTTATAGGATTGCTTGGTTTATATATTGGAAAAGTAACCCAGCTGCAGGCAATGACATCATCATTATTGTCTTACTGGCAAATAAGGAAGCCATGTTCGATAGCTAAATATGTCACCCATGTGTACACAGACAAATGCAGCTGAGACTGACTTTTACTGTAGTGATTCTGCAAAGTGAACGCTTGTCCTGGCCATCGCAGAGTTATCACCCTGTATCTCAGGTCTTGCCTGTCTGTTTGCAACCCTGAAAGACTCAGGAGACATAGCAATGGCCAAAGTCCACACCCTCCCTCTGAAACTGCACTGCTCTCTGAATTAACTGTCCTCAATTCTCCTTCCCACAGAAGTCAACCCTAAACAATGGCTCTTTAACATCCCAGGATGTGATTAAAACATATTTTATCTCTGCACTTAATTAATCTCCAACAGTTTCCAGCCAGTTGCTCTTTGCAAAATACATGTGCTCTCTAACAGAGAACAAAAAACATGTTGGACTATAAATATCAGAGAAACTGTAGCCAGAGAAATCAGGGTATTAGCACGGTCTGCTGTGGTGATGACTTTCACATGACTTGTAAGCAATAAATGGTGTCAGAGGAAATTGTTTTTGTAGAATATTGATATGTGAGGTTTACTTTAATAAGTTAACAGTGATGTGCAAATTTATGCCAGACTCTTATCTAATGAGAGATACACTTGAAGACAATGTTGTCTGGGAAGTCAGATTGTTAAAAACAGAAACCCGAGAATCCAGCAAAGGCAGAGATGCTCAGTAAACCAAAAAAAAAAAAGAAAATAAACTTAAATGAGGGTCGTCAATGTCACGCCCAGCTCCATCCGATCCTCCTGTGTGCCACGCCCACCTCGTTACCTCGTGTTCATACCTGATTGTTCTCACCTGTGCCTTGTTCAGTTTGCTCTGTCTTTTGTATATCAGTCCGTGTCTCCCCCTGTTTGCCAGATCCGGCATTGTAGTGTTAATGTGTTTGTGGATGTCTGCCTCTTTGACCATTAAAACCCCGTCTGCCCGTCCTACTGGCTCTGTTCACCTGCTTACCCGCTCGCCCGCACCACGAACCGTGACAGTCAAACACAGAAACACTTTAGGCTCTGTTAATGATCAGCAGGCCTTAGGACCCAGCAGCCACTAGTCGCTGGGTGTGTCTCTTTTAGGGGGCGGAGTTTGGTACAGGCCAGAAAATCAAGGTCGAATTTGGCTGACAAACTTGGCGACGATGAGAACACCATCCATTAGCGCAGCTGGGAATCACCAGGGGCTGAAATTACGTGCCAAAAGCCCAGGTTGACGATTTAAGTAAGAATAAAGACACAATTTCCTGTGGAGTGGTAGAGATATCATGTCTCCGGGGCTCCCAGATTAACCCTGTCCACCTCTAGTGTTCTCTGAAACAAAGTCCAGCTCGTAAGACTGCTCACCTTAAAGGCACAGACTGCCGATAATTCTCCTGTACATCTCTCCTGCCTTTATTCATAACCGGGGACGTAGCTAAGGTCATAACAGACATTTTGTAATACTCACACTTAAAAGCATTCACCTTCGTGTCTGTTTATCATCTACCGCGTGTTTAATGGGCCATAATCACAAATGCCCCCCCCCCATCTCACACATCCATCCGTCCATCTCAGCATGTATTAAAACTTCCATCATTTCTGCGGTTACCAGTACAGCCAGACAATACTCAAAATGCATTGATTTTACTGTAGACCATTGCAACTGGGGGTGTCAGACTGGAGCCAGACCGGGGCTAGTTATTCTGTTAGGGGGCCAGATGCACTTCACCTTAATGTCCTCCTAGTATTACATACACTAGATTGCCAGCATTAAGAAGCAAAAGACAATTTTGAAAACCGATGTTATTTATGAAATGCTTTACAGTTACATTTTACAGTTTTTACAAGTATGTAACTCACTGCTTCCACAAGCTTTGTAATTTTTTTCTGTCATTACCTTTGCTTTTCACCAGCTGAAGCACCTTGACCACCCAGCTCACCTGCATTAAGATTCCATCAAGAAAATACGCTTACGTTTGTTTCGCCTGTTCCCAGCGCACAAAATTTTAGCCCACATATATAAACATTAATAATAATAATAATAATAATAATAATAATAATAATAATAATAATAATAATACATTTATTTAAGACCCAAGTAGCATATGTATTTAGGGAGCCGGAGGCAGGGGAGGTCATGCATGTTGTCAGGGGGACACTGCCCCCCCCAGAATTGCCCCTGTCCCTGGGAATTGCTTAGGGATGTGTGCTTTGAGTTTTTCCTCACTTGTATTCAGTAATTGTTCTTTGTCCTGGGCATTGCATCCTCAGGGCCTTCTAAAATGCATATTTAGTAGGATAACTTGTTGGTAAAAGTAATTGAAAACATTGAATCCATCACAAAAGCTACAGTTTGGTCCATAAGTATTTGGACAATGATACAATTCAATGATACAATCTCGTAATTTTGTCAGTACATCACCACAATGAATCTGAAACTAAACAATCTAGATGGGATTGAGACTCTCAGCTTTAATTCAAGGGGTTTAACAAAAATGTGATGTCAGCCATTTAGCAGTTGCAGCCATTTTTATATACAATTCCCCCATTTTCAGGGTCTTAATTAAAAGAACTTTGGCAAATGAACTATATCTTGATTATAGTAGGGGCAGCATTGTGGTGCAGTGGTTAGCACAGTCGCTTCACACCTCTGGGACCTGGATTCAAGTCTCTGCTAGAGTTCCATGTGTGTGGAGTTTGCATGCTCTCCCCGTATCGTCATGGGGTTTACTCTGGTTTCCCCCCACAGTCCAAAAACATGCTGAGGCTAATTGGAGTTAACAAATTACCCATGGATGTAGGAGTGTGCCCTGCGATGGGTTGGCACCCATCCTGGGTTGCTCCCTGCCTTATGTTTGTAGGCTCCAGACCCCCCGCAACCCTGAATAGGATAAATGGTTTCAGAAAATGTATGGATGACTATAATGATCACTTTTAATACTTAGTTGAAAAGCCTTTGCAGCCAATGACAGTCTGAGGTCTAGAAGCCATGCATACCACCAACAGCTCCGAAATGCCTGGTCTGGCCTTTACTGCTGCTGCCTTCAGTTGCTGCTTGTTCATTGGTCTTTCTGCCTCACAAGCTTTGTCTTCAGCAAGTGTTATTCATCTTCACTTGTGTTGAGGTCAGATGACTGACTCTGCCATTGAAGAATATTCCACTTTGCCATGAATAGCTCACAGGTTGCTTTAGCATTCTGTTTTGGGTGAGTGTTCATCCCTACTGAGTAGCACTGTCCTATCCAGAATCTGAGCAGATAGTAGAGCCTCGTACGCTCCGGAATACATCCTGTCAGCAGTCATATCATCAATAAACACCAGTGACCCAGTTCCATTGGCAGCCACACATGCCATGTCATATCACTGCCTCTACTATGTTTTATAGATGATGGGGTATGCTTTGGATCGCAAGCCATTCCTACCCTTCTCCATACTCTTTTCATCTGTACAAGGATATTTTCTCCAGACCTGGGCGAGTTTTTTAGATGTTTTCTGGTGATGTTTAATCTGGCCTTCATATTCTCGAGGCTTACCAACTGTAACAGCTAATAATGTAATAACTGCCAATAGCATAATATGTTTTCCATTCTTAATGTAATCTATAATCAAAAATATAAAATTGTTTGTACATAATGCCGGTCATTACATCACTGGTGTAGCAGAAAATAATGTAATAGCTACCATAAATGTATTTTTAAATGATCACATTATTGCCAGGGTCCCGCCCCCACACACTGCTCCCCGGACTCTGAAATAGCGGCCAACTGCTGTGTCACGATATCACATACGGGTTAAATGTAGAGGACATATTTCATTGTTGTGCACTGTGTGCTGTAGGGTGTCACCAATGACAATTAATCACTTTCAGCAGCAGCAGCTTCCAATTGTAAACTCGAAGTCCATAACAGTTACCTGCTCAATTGTTAACCGAATTATGAGGGAACAGCCCACAATTGGCCATGAAACATCTTGTTTGTCAATTGTCCAATTACTTTTGAGTCCTAAAAATGGCTGTGGTTTCAAACCCACTGTGGTGATATACAAAGCTAAAATTGTGGAAAATGGTCACTGTCCAAATCCTTATGAACGAAATTGCATAACCTGTCCAATGAAATGGAGTAAAAATTTTAATTTCACTTTCCCTTATCAGAACCTTGACAGCGGTCAGTGTAATATGGTGATCTAATCAACATATGTCCTTATATGTGCTTATAAATTTTTGAAAATAATCACCTCTGAAATGCACCCTACAGACACGAATATGTATACAAACTAATATAGAATAATATTTTAGTGCAGCTGTTGATTAAAGATTCTTAGAAAGTTCACTTCTTTTAAAAGTTTTTCGATGCCATGTTGTTTTTGAGTGCTTTTGCTCAGGGATGTTAATTTTGCCTGATTCTTTATTCACATCTGCTCACTTGTTTTTATAGCTTTCTGTCTGACTGGTTTTCAGAGTCGGGTCACCAATTAGTCACAGGTCATTTAGAGATGGGCAATTTTTATCGAGCTGTCCAACCTAAGGAGACATTATGGTCTACATGTCACGGTCCAGATAGCCAAAGCGAGAGGCCTGCAGTGTGAATCGCATTTGTTATTATAAGTAGCCAGGCCGGTACCATATAGCATTTAGCTATTTGTTTGTTTGCTTGTCTCGTAGTAAATGCTCTAATCCAGATAGTGTGAAAAATAATGTCCAATACAAACAGGACGGTTTGTATAGCAGAAGCCAAGTCATACCAAGTGGATGCTTGCTGTCAGAGACTGTATGCGCACATAGTTGTTCCAGGTAAGTATTATTAAATAAAATTATGCTTTGTTTGCATAAGTACAGGTACATTAGAATGCTTCATTGTGCATATCTCATCTTACTCTTCTTTGGCACATACACACACACACACACAGTTAGTTGAGAGAAAAGCCTGGGGTCCCTTCACAGGGTCAGGCCATTTATCCAGCCCCCTGGAGCATTTTTGTTGTGGGGGTGTTAAGGCCTAAGGACCCAACGGACATGTGTCTATTTTTCCCAGGATGGGATTCCAATGGCCGGGATTCTGATTATAGGCATTGAGACCTAACTCACTGACTCTCTCACAGTATTACTTCATTACTATTTTTGTGCATATGTATAGGCCCACAGCTTTTACTTACTAGTACACTCGTTCTAGTAATGTGACTATAAAAGTGATTTGATTTATTACATTATTATTAGTATTAGTACATAGCTGAACGCGCAAATTGCTGCTCTGTAGCAGCTCGACTCAGAAACGGGATGCTGAGCCAGATACGTGCGTCAGCCGCAGAGCTGTTTACGATGATGTCAGAGAGAGAAGCACGACACGGCCGCTAGGACCGCTGTGGGTTCGGCTCGGGGTCCCGGTAGGGGCCGCCTCCGCTGCAGTTACGCTGTAGCTCACAGATGGCGATGCACCTGGGCTACGGAGCAGCTCCATTAGAGGAGGCGCCTTTCCCGGGGTCAGGGTCCCAGGGTCCCACCGCTCGAGGACGAGTCCGGCGTGGCACGGCGCCATCGCGACCGGGAGCAATTCGGCGGCGGCCAGCGGCCGCTGGCGTCGTCCCGCCAAGCGGGATGTGGATTTAATCTGACCGTTTTACCCCGGCTGGGCCGGGGAGCTCATGTCGACCCTTCCGTAGTGAGGCACAGGCCGCCCCCCCCTGTAGCATGCGGTGGCAGTGGGCCATAGGTGGAGCCGACGGACATGAGGCGGCCTGGTCCGCAATGGCTTGATTTAACGCAGTGGTTCCCAAACTGGGGGGCGCAGAGGTATTGCGGGGGGGTGCACCAATGGAATAGCCTCAGGGGCAAAATAATCTCTTCACAGACTGGACGATTAAA
>JAODLC010000123.1:3100075-3110527 GCA_026781145.1 Hippopotamyrus pictus | reverse complement strand
GGGGGGGTGTCCCTAGATGGTAGGAATGGCTAATCGCCTGGGGGAGACAGAACAAAACTATCTGTCTGGGTTGTACATGGTTGGTTGATGATGTCCTAGAGGTTCACAGGTTATTTGTTGCCTAGTGGGATACTCCCAGGGTTTTTAAACCCAGAGAGGAAGGCATCTAGAGGGAGGTGAGGTCTTGATATATAGTATTCTTGGTCATCTCACATAGTGATAGCGATCAGCTAGGGGGCGCAATACCTGAGGTAATGGAATCGGGACTGATAAGACAGTCGTCAGGAATGACACTCGTCACACATATTTGGGAGGCTAAGAGAGGTCGAGGTGTCCTGATGGTCTAGCCAAGATATAAAAGGTTGTAATCGTGATGAGAACTGAATAAAATAATGAGATTGCCAGAAAGAGGTCACTATGTTATTTGCTGAGGTCCAAAACAAGGCAGTCATTCCCAGATGCACGATAAGAATATGAAAAAGTCATGTGCTGTGATTATAGAAGATTACCATCACTGTCCAGAGTAGCAGAGAATGACACAGGACAGATGAGAAGGAGAATCAAGAATGGGTCTTATCAGCAATGTCAAAGGCAGGCATGCGAGTGCTCTGGGGACTGGGCACACTGGGCAGAGCTTACACACTGCAGAAAAGGAGAAATTAAAGTTTATTGAGTTTATTGTAATCATGTTCGTGGGGGGTGACTTGAAGCTGTGCTGGCTTCCCACAAAAGTCACATGCAAGGAGCTTTCATCCTGAGAGGGAGGTAAAGCAGTGAGAGGTTGGCACCCTGCGTACCTCGGCTTGCTGCTCTGAGCTCCAGTTAGGTAGAAGAAGGAAGGGAATTATATGGGTGGGATTAACATGCATGAAGGAAAGATGGCAGGACCTTCGGCAGAGGGGGTAGTAGGTGGGAGAGATGGAATGGAACGTCGTGACAGAGAAACGCAGGACACTGGGTGGGGAATTGGGGGATGCAAAATGAGGCTGGAGTCCATGTGTGTGTGTGTGTGTGTGTGTGAGTGTGTGTGTGTGTGTGGAGGGGAGAGGCGGCTGCTGCAAAGGAAACTGTTGTCATGGTGCTTGCTGAAGTCTCCCAGTAAGACCAGAGGTGACTCATCCTCCAGGGAAGGGAGGAAGAGTTCCACCGGAAAGTCGCTAACGGGGTTTAGCTCAGGACAACAAATAACGACGAGCAGTTTACCTTTATGACAAACAGCACTGATACAGGAAGATACAATCACAATGATTTCAGGCGTTAGTGAGGTCATTCACCCTACTCTAATCTCTGTGTAGGAACATGCAGTAAGTCAATAAATTACTTTTAGTCAGTCAATAAATCTTTTAATTACTGACACATTACAGCTTCCAGTTAACTGCAAACTATTCTGTGGATATTATGCATGATTTCTATTTGACGACCATCAAAAATGCATGTGCATGTATTGTGAAGAGCAGAATAGTATCATTGTAGCTTTTTCTGTGCGGTAGTATATCAGAATTGTAGGTGGTCTTCTTGAATCACAGTGTCCTTTATGTAAGATGGCAACAGAGGATCTCGTCTGTAGATTAGGGCTTTAAGTTCCTCAGTAGGGGAGCATATTTTCCCTGCGGGGGGAGATTTTGCAGTTGCCAAAATTGCCTTAGCTGCACAAAGAAGACTGGTCTCTAGCAGTGAGAGACTGACTGACATCAATCCGCTTGTCAGTAAATCTGTACGGCGATTCATTATTTACCTTTTCGTTAAAGTTAAATGCTATATAAACGAAATATACCGAGCCAATCAGGGCTGATGCCCATGCATGACACAGTGAGATACGAACTGATAAAATATGGAAATGGTGAATTAGTAACGACCCTAAATCAGATGTATTTGGACAGATCAGTGGTGCATCTTGGTAGATGTCTGTCACATAGTGAAAACAGTCATCTGTCACGACTTGGACAGTGGGGAAACAGAACAGATGCTATGAGATTGAGTGAACGAAGGTTTATTAGGAGAGAGACAAAACAGGAACATCTAAGAAAGGCAGGACAGACGTCAATGGCCGGACTAGGGAAACGTACTTTAACACGGACTTAAGTACACAGGACTAATGAACAACAATGAGAAACAGCTGATAACAAGGGGATTCCATACGAGGTAGCGAGGGGTGTGGCACATGGGAGGATCGGACAATCGGGGCATGACATCATCGCTGATGCCCCCCCTCTTTTTAAATATTCCTTGCGGTCATTGCCCCCTTACATCTTTTATCGTTTATGAATGAATGATTTTTTTATACCTGGGTTGCACTTTGAATCTGCCTGTCAAATCACTGAGTTGTAGGACTATTGAGGGACCTCAGTAGATTGTCTGTCATGAGTCAAAGTGCAAGTCTACTTTAACTTAAGGCGGAAAACAATAATAATGATCTGACATTGATTTTTTTTGCTCTGTTTTTTGGCTTGTTTTTGATTGGTCTCAATTTATCTCAGTGTATAAGACTTAGTGTCACATCCTCTACATACATTTTGAAAATTGGAAACAACTTGTGGTCTGCATCATTAGATTAACTTGCTTTTCGGATGTGTTGTAACCCATTGTGTTTCAGCTTATCGGAGCATTTTCTAACCACTTTCAGGGGGAAATGGATTCTGCCCATAGGCCGTAGCCTATTGACTGGGGGGGAGGGGGTTGGCGCTAGCATGCTAACAGTGTAGTTGATCACATAGATTGTGCTGCACAATTCCGGGCAGATTTTACCACCTATTTCTGAAAATGTGCAGAATTTTCTGAAGCTGGCTGACATTTTTTTTTTTTCAGTGCACGTCGAAGAAGTGTGAAGTTGTCACACGTGACCCACATGCAGCATTACATAACTGTGTTTGCATGGCATTAATAATGATAAACAACATTCGGGAATGATTTACAGAAAGGGTGAGATTTACGGAAAGGGAAGACTGGTGCGGGGATGGACACAGAATGGGGGCAGGTTTTCGCTTTTAGAGTTTATAGGGGGAGAACAGGAACTGGGTCAACACAACACGTAGGGGAAATGAAACAAAGATCTGTTTTTACGAGAATGAGAAATGCGTTTGAAATGGGTCGCTGCATTGCTGAAAAAAGCAGTTGTGGGGTAGATCTGCAGTGTGTATGAAGGATTTTGCACAATAAGCACAGCTTGTATGAGCTGGGGACACTGGAGGACAGACCTTATATATATATATATACACACACACAACCTTCTTGAACTGAACTGTTTTGCTGATGCAATTAGGTTTTTCATGTTCGTTTGATGGCAAAACAACACAGGCCATCTTTCTGCGACTGAATTTGCAATCGCAAGATATCCACGCAGAAGACATTCAGATGACATTTTAATATCACTTTTATTGTCTGCTATTTTAGTGCTAGTAATTAAACTGGAAAATGAGCCAGGCCTAATTAAAAATTTTGCATGTCAATAAAGAAGAATTATACCGATGTTTGACAATACTGAGTTATGCTGCATAAAACATAAAGTCATGTTAATTTGAAACGAATTTGAACTGTGGGTCAGTTGTGGTTTAGTGTGTAGTGCTGTTGCTTCACACAAAAAGCAACTGGTTCTGTGGGGTTTGCATGTTCTCCTCTGTTAAGCAGGAAACCACATGACATGTCTTTATGGGTTCTCTGCAGAAGTTGTCTGAGATGTTGGTTGTGTTGTGTGTTGCATTGTTTTCCCTCTGCTATCTAGTTTAAACCAATTTTATGGGTCTGAGGTCAGAATGTGGGTATGAGGTCAGATCATTTGTTTGAGTTGTCCTTCACTTTCCGTTTTCCCTGGTTAGTTCTTGCACAGTTTGGTGGTGTGTTTTGGGTTGTCCTGCTCAATCATCTGTAATCCAGATGAAATGGGTCGCCTTTGAAGTTACCTATGATAGTTGGGCTGATTGAGATTGCCTTGGATTTTGTACAGATGCCTGATTCTGCCACCAGCAAAGCAGCCGTAGACCACAGTACTGCAAACATGTAGATCATATGTGTTCTGTCATTGTGCATTTAATAAATACATGGCAGTAAGGCCCTAATATTTTATATTTTGACTCAATAGTCTGTAAGGGTTATACCCACTCCTGTTAACAGACATATGCATACATAGCTATAGTTTCACAAGCATGTGAACTCAAATCTCTGATGATCCAGTACACATTTGGACTGCATTATGCTTCAAATTCCAAGTCAGACTTAAAATATGCTTATTAGTTCACCAAGAAGCAGGGTCACGGAATGTGAAATCTTTGCTGCAGTATTCTACTGATGGCTCATGTCCAAAGTATGTTAACAACTGAAAGTGATCTATTAGCCTGGGCTGAAAAAGCAGATATTATTACCTGTAGGTAGGATCAACATTTTTGAAACCGCGGAACCTTTTTCAATACAGCATCAGTGACATCAGTAAAATGAACCAGCTATGTTTTCTGAGCGTAAGCTATTCTACAGTTAACTGGCATCCCATCCAGGGTGAACCCAGCCTTGTGCACCCCTGTAACCCTGACCTGGATATGGATGGGTGGATGGATGGATGGATATTCTACGGTTACTGGTTTTCAGGAGCACAGACCTGAACTATGAAATGCATATTCAGATTCTGTCCCTAGAACTATATAAGCTGAAGACGTGTGTCATTCCTAAGGCAAGTAGGCTTGTATATAAATATTTGAGACAAACAGTATTAAATCTATTTAGCATGCTCAATGCAGCAAAGGATCGAATGTCACACAGTAAATATATCAAAAGTATCTGGCATGGGACCTCGTTCCTGTGTCGTGACCCAAGTCTTTGACCTGTGGGAGTTGCCATGGTAACCAGTGTCTATATAAAACCCAGAGGCAGCAGCGGTCCAGAGAGGCTGCGCCGCGTGACACGGGCAGGATGGCGGATTACCGGTAGGGCCTGTCAGCACCTTGTGAACTTCTTTCTGGCTGAATGAAGCTGCTGGGAGGCTCGTCAGAAGCAAGACCAGCTCTTGTTCTGTAGTGTCGAGATAAGGGGTGCGACTTGGGCTTGACACCGAGCACTGCACGCGTCTCTGTGAACCGGCGCCATGTTTACTGAGACACATGCTAAACTGACGTGTGTGTCTCAGTGAGTCTCCTCACCTCTCCAGGGCCAGGGGCTGGAATGCTGCCCCCGTTCTCCCTGTGTGTTTGCATGTTCTCTCCATGTCATGCAGGTTTTCTCTGGCACTCGAAAAATGTGCAATTAGAACAGCCATCTCCAAATTTCCTGTGGTGTGTGTGTCCTCCAGACTTGCCACAACCCTGTTCTGCATTAAGTTCGGTAACGCTTTACACTAACTGCACTTTCATAATGCTTTCGTTATGCATTCATAAAACATTCATAAGCATGTTCATAATTATACCTTAAACTATACGATTATAAACATAATTATATGATTACAGTGTTTATTGTTATATGTTTCTTATTAATATGTACTACAGCTGTTGAAGTACATTAGGTTGTTAAGATATACTTACATGCTGCTTGTGAATGTTCTACGAATGCATTATAAAGGCGTTATGAAGGTGCAGTTAATGTAAAGCACTACCTTATGTTCTATTTATTTAGCAGACAGTTGGGGTCAGGGGCCCAGCAGTGAAATCACTCCACCGACTTTTAAACCACAGGCACAGAATTGAAACTCACACAGTACCCCCATTAGTACCCGAGACATTTATACAAAGCGACTTCCAGTGGAAAGAAGTGTTACAATTTTCATGTGTGCTCATTCAGATTTGAGCACTCAACCTCAGCATTATTAGTGCAACACTGTACTTGTACTGCTCCAGTGTAGTAGTGGGATGTGTGATACGTCTTAAATCGACACAAAAGATCTTTGGTCAGACATACCCATCGGATCAGTGCCTGAACCCTCAGCCAGTGACTCACAGCATGAGCTTCAAATAATGTTTTTGTTTCACAGCGCGTGGTGTCTGCGGACTCCCTAGGCTGGCACTGCGCATAGAGGCACATGAGAGCGCAGCGAGGCTGGGCATCCGTGCCCGGGTCTCATACCCTCGCACAGCGTCAGAAGGCACGGCCGGTTCTGCTGACTCGCTGTGGGAGCCTGTTCAGAGCCACTCGCCCAAGCCCCGGCACCATGAGAAAGCGAGCGCTGTGCAGTATGCTAATGAGGCCGCATGTCATTACCTGCTACTGTGGACCATTGTCTTCTTTGCACTCATTTGAAATTTAAGCTTGAAACAAAGACATTGAATCACAGCATAGAAATGTAAAAAAAAAAAAAAGAAAGAAAAAGAGAGAAGAATGTATTTGATGCTGGGAAGAAAATACCCTGCTTTGTTTTGATCTATGAACAACACTTATAAACACTAACAATTGATTCACATTATACACAAAAGTATGTGCATAAGTATACATTTTCTATAGAATTAATTGCACGAGGAATTCCCCTGGGGCTGAAAGGAATTCTTTGTTTATTCAGACACGGTCATTTTTATGACTGAAAACATAATAAATAAATTACTTGTTTCTAAATGGGTTTAAATGGGCACTGGCATCTTCTTCAAGGTCTGTCTTTACATCGTGCCCGATGCTGCCTGGGATAAGCTCCGCATCTCCAGTGGCTATGGATGGAATATTCAAACGTATAAACAAACTAGCAAATAAACATGATTAGAATAGATAAATACAAAACAAAATAAACAAACATTAAAAAACAAACAAACAAATACAGATCCTGACCAATTAAATCTGTAAAAAAATGGTCTTAAAAACCAGTATATTGTGCTACAGATCTACAGCTAAATAACAAACTCCCGGTGTTCACTCGCAGTTTATTTTTGTACTCCAGAACATTTCAAACGGCTGATGAATTTCATCCCACGGCCTGAGAAAGTCGCCTGGTTCTTGCAGCACGGCCCGCTGCCCCCCCATGGCCCATTTGGACTTCGCGGCGGCCCGTGAGGTCCTCACAGCTACCTGGTGCCTGTCAGGCCGTCTCTGACCGTGACGCCGGCCGTGACCTGCAAATATGACACGTCCCTTTAAAATCGGACGGCGTGCGCCCATTCGGTGATTCACACTAAACTGAGGAAGAGGTGCCACGCCTGAAAGAACTAGGGGCTGATGGAACGCGGAGGAGCCTTTGAAGGTGCACTCACAGAAGGCTTGGTTTGGGGCCCTGAAGGGACATTTTTAATATACTTGTCTCTCGGTATCCATGGGGGCTTGGTTCCAGCATCCCCCTCGGATACCAAAATCTATAGATGTTCAAGCCCCTTATATAAAATGGTGTAGTATTTAGATATAACCTATGCGCAGCCTCCCACATACATTAATTCAGAGGTGCCCAACCTTTTTTTCAGTAAGAGCTACTTTTATAAATAAAATACTCCCATGAGTTATTGAATTGCGACCATAAATTTTACCGCTGACTGGGGGCCCCCTTGGTATGTTTTGCTGACTGAGAGGGGGTGCTCCCCCCGATATACTTTGATGATCGCAGTCAGTTGGTTGGCCACCAGTGAAATAAAATTTTATCCATTAATCGTCTCAAGATCGACCTGGAAGCACACTGCGATCGATCGACGGGTTGGATACCCCTGCTTTAAATCATCTCTAGATTTCTTAAAATACCAGATACAATGTAAATGCTATGTGAATAGTTGCCATACTGTATTGTTTAGGGAATAATGACAAGGAAGTCTGTACATCGTAGTTCATACAGCAAAATTATGAATAGAGAAAATATACATTCATTCTGTCACGGGCAGGCGAGGAGGAGAACGGAGATCCAGAATTGCAGGGATCAGAAGGGTTTATTGAGGTGAGCGAGAAACCAGTACCGAAGGGGAGTGGTCCCGCAAAGAGAGGGGAAACCGGCTCCTCTGCCCAGATGGTAAGGGCTGGGGCAGGAGACACGAGTGGGCTCTCCCACTCGGAGAGTCGGTGCGGAGGTACGTAAGCGGCGCGCTGCAATCGGGGTCCTGGTACGTGATCCGGGGTCGATGCCAGGGGGGGTCCGTCCGACGATGAGACACGGGAACAAGGAACGCGAGGCAGGGGACGCAGGGATGTGGCAGGACAGGTAAGTCAAGGACGGGAGCTGGTCTGAGGAGGGAAGGTAAGGAGGCAAGGATCACACACCGGGTTAACAGGTAAGGCAGGGCGAAGCGGGTAAACGAAAGACGGGAATAACGCTCAGTAAGGCACGGATACATCGGCTCATTACTTCGCAAGGAGTATCGGGGTTTGTTATGCTTTTAAACTGGGATAATTGGCTGTTGATTTTTTTTTTCTTTCTGTTTTCAATCCACACGTGGAAGCCATGGATACGGAGTGCAGACTGTATTTACTATTATTTACTTAATAACCCAATGTGGCGTGGCTACCTCACACCTCTGGAGTCCAAGGCCAACTCCAGCTCTTTCCTGTTCCCCCCTTGTCATCATGGGGTTTCCTCTGGGCTCTCCAGTTCCCCCCTACAGTCCAAAACACGCTAAGCTGAACTGGAATTGCTATATCATTTGTATGTGTGAACGGTGTGTGTGCAATGTTCTGTTTTTCCAAATAATCTATTTGTATCTGTATTGTACACTTTTTGGTTTGCACCACGTTTACTAGTTTGTACCTTGTCTGTTTTCCACTAAATGTATGTTTTTCTGTGTCCTACATACTCGCTGCTGTATGCACAAGACCTTCAATCCTGGGGATCAATAAAGTTGATCTTAATCTTAATTTGTCCAAAAATAGCAAAGTACCTGAAGCTCTAGTTCAGAAATGCTCTGGGTTCCTTGTCCTCCTACTGAGATGCTTAGCTACAGATTTAAATAACAGTCCTGAAAGCTGACACCAAACACATTGCCAGAAATGTCAGTGTTGCCATAAGTTGCAAAGCATTTAATGAGTTGAGAACTGGAAGAGAGGTAAGTAGGAGAAAAATGTGGGAACACTTTACTTAAAGCTATCATCTATAATGCATTATAGATACCTTCATAATGCATTATAATGGTTGGTATAAGAATTAAGGATGCTTTGTACTACATTATGAAGATATCTCTAGTACATTATAGCTGTGAGCTTCATAAAGCATTCATAATGCATAA
The DNA here is from genome assembly GCA_026781145.1 of Hippopotamyrus pictus. Classification (NCBI taxonomy): domain Eukaryota; kingdom Metazoa; phylum Chordata; class Actinopteri; order Osteoglossiformes; family Mormyridae; genus Hippopotamyrus; species Hippopotamyrus pictus. Next base: position 3,101,435 of record JAODLC010000123.1, on the reverse strand, counting down.
TACAGATGACTTTAATGTGTTATGCCTATTCTAAATACAGTACCTTGAAAAAGTATTCATACCCCTTGAACTTGTTCACATTTTGTCACCTTACAACCACAAACTTAAATGTTTTTTATTGAGATTTTATGTGCTAGACCAAGACAAATTAGTACATAATTGTGAAGTGGAACGAAAAAGATCCATGGTTTTCAAAAATCTAAACAAAGAAAAATCTGAAAAGTGTGCTGTGTGTTTGTATTCAGCCCCCCTAGTTTAAGTAAAGTGTTATCACATTTTTCTACCAATTTGTAAAATGTGAAAAAGTTCAAGGGGTATGAATACTTTTTCAAGGCACTGTATTTAAAGCCATGTTTTAATGCTTTACAAATGCTTAATAAAGTGTTATGTATGTGTTCTATAGAATCTTATAGGCATGGCATTTATAGAAAGTGTTACCAAGATTGTCTTTACATGCCATCCACTGAAGTATCATTGTTCTTAGGATCTGATTTCTGGAAGCTTCTCTGTTACCTAACCCCATAAAAACATTCTTAGAGAGCCAAGACAGTAGTTTTTATTTTCTCTTTCATCCTGATACTTTTATCCTAGAGACAGAAAATCATTTGCAGGTATCTGCGTCTCACAACTCCTGGCAATAATTCCACTGGCTAAGACTCCCTTTAAACTAGCAGCAAGAAGTTGTATTTTGCATGTCAAGGTTAATTTGATCTTAGTGTCAGGTAGTTATTGCACAGTACATGCAAAAATGTTCAGAAGGATGAATTGGTTTGCTACCAAATCCCACATTAACGTGGACCAATACTACACCGAATATGACCATTCCTATGGCTAAATTTTGTCAGGTTATATGTTTGGATTGCATGAACAACACATGAACCACAAAAAGTTTTGTGTGCGCTTTTTTTGGCAGAAACTTACTCATACTGCAATGTACTTTAATAAAGTGCAGTGTGTTTATGAAGCAATCCATCTGAACGTGCCCCAAGTAAACATCTGAGAGGATCTTGAATTTTCTTTCACTTAACACTATTGATTCACCCTGAGCCTCAGTCTCCTCTTATGAATCTATTTTCTTTTTAACTTGGACGATGCAGCTTGCGTGTGGGTAGAGCCCTTGAGACTTGACACTTCTGATCTAAAAAAATATTATATTGGGCCAACCTCCAAAAAATGGTGATGTTTTTTAGCAATTGACAATATAGCTATAACTATCATGCAGGGCAGTACTGGGATTAAACATTGGCCCTGGACTTTGGGTCCCCCATGATAAGTTTAGTGGATCAGGGGTACTGGGGGGCACTTTGCCAAGCGAATTTTTTTGCCAGTTAAGCCCTCTTATTCTTTTGTTATTGTTTGT
>JAODLC010000123.1:3085659-3099873 GCA_026781145.1 Hippopotamyrus pictus | reverse complement strand
GCTATACCAAGCATAATCGCATCACACTACTCGTCGAGTGCAGCGTTCATGTCAGGGTCTTGACTTGTAAATTTCATGAGCACAGTACATTGCATTGGGTGAATTGGTGAACAAAAAAGAAATGTAATAACAAATAGGTTTAATCTTTCAAACACACATGTGCATAAGCGGGGATCGTTACCAGGGATTATCAATAAAAATCTTGTGTGAAATATACTGTACGTGTAATACTTTTAATTGTCACACCGTTCTGTACCAGTTTAGCGTAAATTACACCATGTTCTAAGCAGGCGGCGGGAATGCAGCGATTGGGGTGTTGAGGAAAATCCATTCATTTGTGTTGTTCGGGACCGGGATTTAGGTGATGACTAAGGGAATTTGACAACTTACAAGCGGTGATTTACACAAGGAATTTTAAAGAAACATTATTAGGAAAAATCGGGACTTTTGCTTGAGCGTCGACTTGTGCACATTGACGAGTTACAAGTCGGCGACTTAGACCAGTTTTACTTCGTACACACACACACACACACACAATGCCATACATATATATACACACAGGCACTCACACACAGACACACAGATACATACAATATAAATTGTAGTTTCATTCATGAAAGGGAGCCTGTTCATGCATTCCTGAATTAAATTCTACCCCCACCCCATCTAGTTGTCATCTAGTTAATTATCTAAGTAATTAAAGTTCCTTGCTTGATCAATCAAGTAAACAGCTTTATTTAATATAATGTCTTTGTTGCAGAGCATGCCGTCGGGAAATCTGAAGATGATTCCTCTGAAGTAGTCCCCAAGCGAGATAATACTTATTAATATACAAATCACAGATTGCAAATACAGCTGTGAAGTATGAATGAGTGTCCCTCTGATCATAGCTTCAATCATGCTGATAACGTTGTAGGTCGTATGCCTGGGTCCTTCTAGTGATATGAGGCAAACAAGAGAGCAGATATTGTCGATAAATAGCTCATGGAGTTTTACTTGCACAAAAATGTTCTGAGGGGCAAAAGAAAAATGATTGGTTTGGGGAGATAACAAATCACATTGTAGCGCGGTTGGGGCCAAGCAACTAGAGGAAACGAGACCCACCAATCAGATGTCTTGGTCCCACCACCTCTACAATCTGATTAGGGATCTCTCTGAATCAATCGTTGTTCCTTCTGCCCTTAGAACATTTTTGTGCAAGTAAAACTCCCAAGAGCCAATACATAGCCTGATTATGTACACAGAGAGAAATATACACCCTTAAAGGAGACCCAAGACAATGTGTAACAGCTGATGCCTAAAATCTCTTAAGGCTCTCATCAGAGCACAGCTGACTGAGGGATAATCTGCAGGAATCCTGTTTCCCGTCACCAAGCTTGGTTGTACATGGAACCCCAGGAGCCTGGGCGAAGCTTTGCTAATTGGTCATTTACGAAGTTAACGTTTAACTGAATTGGCACAGGAATCTCAAAGGCACCTGCCCTCTATAGCAAAGCTAGGTTCTCCTTAGTCAAGGACCATAAAGTGGTTTCTTAGGAGGTGCTCAAACACCCAGAGAGCATTCAGGCGGAGCAAATAGTTACTTGACATCTGATTATTGGTGTAATAAATGATTCTATAGATGCAATAACACCTGACACAAGTTATCCTGTAACAAATGGAGCTGAAGACCAGGGGGCACGCATCATAATGACACACGGTTACCCTGGATACAAAATGTAGGCTTTAAGTACGTTTGTGAGTTGTAGTTATTATTTGCAGAGTTAAAAGTTTTCAGAAGAATGCAGCAGTTTGTCTTTGCAAAGGGGTTAACAGTGTTGCTTGACGGGCAACAGTATTGTGATCACACAACTCTTTGCAAGTTCTTTTCAAGCCTTGGTTTGGTCTGTGTGGAGTTTATGATGCCTGTGCACTTTGGTCCTTTCTAAAGAAACAGCCTATCGGATGATCAGACACCCCAACATTTCTCTTGTACGTAATAGAGCAGTGTTTCCCAATCCGGTCCTCGGGGACTCGGTCCACGTTTTCGCTCCCTCCAAGTTCCCTGCCAGACAGTCCACATTTTTTGCTTTTGGACCCAAAAACATGGACTGTCTTGGGTCCCTGAAGACAGGATTAGGAAATGCTGCAATACGTCTGCTGTGGTGTTGGTTTACCTGGGAGAACCATGACCTGGATGGATGCAGCCTTGACAAATCTGACACATGAAGTCCTCACTTATCTATCTTACAACATGAGAAAATCTATAGCTACAGGGAACAAGGACGAGAGCTATTTAGTTCACTTAAAACTGGATGATGATTTTTTTTCACTCAGGCCCAAACACTTCAAAAGCCATGTTTCACGTGCTTGGCAGTTTCATGTGAGATTCTACGGAAGTTGTAAGAAGACTGACCAGCCATCCACTTATTACACTGATGACTCTGCACCTTCTGGTTATCATGCACTCATGCTGTGTTTATAATACAGGGACTATGAGAACATAGAGCAAAAAGTTTTATTGCTTAGTGCAGTGTTTCCCAACCTGGTCCTCAGGGACCCCCAGAAGGTCCGTGTTTTTGCTCCCTCCCAGCTCCCTGCCAGACAGTCCACATTTTTCTCTCTCCGGGCAGCTGAGAAGGAGCAAAAACCTAAGAAAACATGCTGAGGTTAATTAGAGTTACCAAATTTCCCATGGGTATGCCTGTGTGAGTGAATGGTGTGTGTGACTGTGCCCTGCAATGGGTTGGCGCCACAACCTGGGTGGTTCCCTGCCTTGCACCCGTAACTTCCGGGATAGGCTCCAGACCCCCGGTGACCCTGCGCAGGACAAGCGGCTTCAGAAAATGTATGTATGAATGGATGGATGGACGATGGGTATACAGAAATAAATAAACTGGTGAGTGGGAGTGGACAGAAATATGAATAAATAAGAATTACTGGATAAAAGTATGCCCTTCTAAGGGTCAGGCCTATTTCTTAGAGTCCTGTGTGGGGTTCAGTGAGGTGATTTATTATAAGAAGGCATAGAAATAATGGAACATCTTAATTGTCTGGTGTCTTGATGATGTCGGGGCAAAGCAACTGGAACTGGTCGTGCGCTATGTGTGAGGGGGAGGATGAGGGAACCTTGTTGGACTTCAGGAAGGGGAGAGGTCAGTGACCTGAGAGGCCTTTGAAATAATGTCACATTAACCTTGTCTGGTAGCCTGTGCTACCTGGAGGACATTAAGATGCTGGTGATGTTGCGTTTTCTAACAGTTCTGTTCTTTCATGTGCCAGGGATTAGAAGAAAAACTTTTAGGGGGAAATTTCTCCCAATACTTTGAGAGTGTGTTAGATTGTGTATAGATTTGAATGGGTGTAAGATTTCGGGGGTAGAAACTAAAATTACAGTCACCCCACAAGAAGACAAAAAAAATCCATACCTTACAATCCATAGTGCTGGCTAGTTAAACGTTTATTAGTGAAATGCCAGTGCAGAGCAATAACGTATCCTGTAAATAAGTACAGCAAATGATCTTGATTATTTCCTCTAACTTTTGAGAAGATTTACTGTGGGAAAAGAATCCTGCCAGTTGTGACCTTTGAACTCCCAGCAGAGAAGCTTTGCAAACGCACCCTGTAACCATCCCACAAACACCCCAGCTTCCCCACCCACCTCTCTTTATCCAAGAGGCTCCTCAAAAGACGCTTCATATCTGGGGCTTAGGGCAACAGGTTTCCGGGAAGAACAGGCAAGCAAATGCAAGTTATGGCATAAATGCAAATTTTTCAAATTACACCAGCCATGCTTAGTTGCCAGTGGCAAAAGCACGCATAAAAGCACACAACATTAGTCACGGAAACGTCTGAGGAACTACCAAGTTTTGGTTTGGCTCAGCTGTTTAGGTGTGAACAAAATGGCCGATTCCCTCGTATACTTGAGACAAGCTGAGAACAGTGATCTTGATGTGCGAATGACTTTCACAGTATATGACAGTGGGGTGGCAGAATGGCCCTCATCACACCATTCTAAGCCAAAGGCCTGAGGCCATCTTTTTTTTTTTTTTGAAGGTCTGCAATAAAATAAACAGGACATCTAGCTTTCATCATGTAACGTTAGTACATCACTGATATCTACGCCAACTGACTCCCAGAAATTCCACACGTTGGGAATTTAATTCCAATTCCACCTGTTTGCATGTACATCCCCCTTAACAGGCTAATCTGTCATCAAATGCTTATATTTTACTTTTAATACTCACTTCCAGCCATATTTACAACCTGGTTCTGTTTCAGCGAGTCCACAACAGTCTTGGGACAGATGTGAAGCTTTGTAGTATTTTTTATCTTTCAAAAAACGTGCAATGCTTCCTAAATTGCTTTTGAACACTTATTTGTAACAGTAATTTTGGCGAACAACGTAGCCCTTTATATGAGTTAACATTCATGAATGTAGTGCAGCTATTTTAAGCTCTAAACTTTAAATTGCACTGGACATAATAATAATAATAATAATAATAATAATAATAATTAATAAATGTTAATGCATTTGTAGATAGAAAGTTTCCATAGGTTAAGCACAGTCTTATATTTTAATCTATAAATATGTAACATATTATCCAGGAAGGGGATATTTTAAAAACTTTTGACCAGACTTTATAAGAACTTTGTTATATGAAGTGTGACTATGAAATGGCGTCAATCAATCATTTAAATTATTTTTGCTTCTTTAAACTGCAGTCTTTTATTGTGTTTTATTGAGAAGATTCAGGCTCTCAAGACTGAGCACGCTGCTACTACTTTGTAAATATTTGGTTGCTGCCTTTGGTTTCTGAGAAACTAATGACTAGAGGCAGAGGCGTAAATGCACTTAGCTGTGTGTCCTTTTGTTTTTTTAGAAACTATAGATTAACCCACCATAATGCCATGCAATATCACTTCCAAAGCTCATGTTACTTTGCTTTTCGGAACTGTCTAGTCTGGGGCTAAGCTGAAACACTAACATGCTCCATCATATTGAAGAGACGACCTTCAGAGAAATGAAGGGTAGAAGAAAAACAGAAAACGCAATAAAACCGTGTTAAAATAACAGAGGAAGAAAGTTGTCTGGACCTTATTTCATAACCATTTTATCACTGTCACTGGAGTATTTAGATTGCACTCTATTCTTATTTCATATTACGGTTTGCAAGGGAGATTTTTCCCATATATGGGATGAAAGTAGACCTACAAATGATAAAAAAATTACCCTTCCTGATCCTCTGTTGTTCTCCCTTCACTGTGAATGAGGCCTTGGGGTATCTGCAGAAAGGTGAGTGACATGATTGGAATTATGCCCATGAAACCTGTAGCTGGCTTTGCTGAGAGCTTTTGTCTTTGGAAACCATAGTATGTAATTCAAAGCTTCATGGCTGACTCTAAGTAACTCCAGTGCCTTGTTCATAATTATGGACCATTAATGGACTTTTCCCATTGGCTGAGTTACACTTATACGGCAACATACTGTACATACAGCCATGGAAATGAGACTACAGTACAATTTTTTTTTTTTCAAACTCCAGCCTGGCTCTTCCCTGCTTCTCATTAATGAAACGCTCCTTCCTTGCTTTATGGGACTTCATTCCGGCTTCTAGGAGCCTGTTATGAATTGTCCTGCACTTCACACTTGCACTTAATGTTTCCCATTCCTTTTGAAGGTCACTTGATGTCATCCTGCGGTTCATGAGAAACTATCAGATAAGCTAATGGTCATCTCTGGCAGTAGAAAATCTCTTCTGCCCTTTACCTGGCTGGTTTCTGGTCATTCCCAGTGTCTCCTGATTCACTGTATTCTTTTGTACTACTGTTATGTATACTGCTGTCTTATGCTACTTAGCATAACCTTCTGCCAGCAAAACCATGATTAAACCAGGATTTAAAAATGCAGATTTATATAAAAATATTGACTGGTTTCTTTATTTTTTCCATGGCTCTATGTGTGTGTGTGTGTATATATATATAGATCGATAGATAGACACACATATACAGAAAACTAATTACAAACAGATATATTTCCAGAAGGAATATATGTCCATACTGTGTATATAGTTTTATATAGAAATCCATCATCAAATTTGCGGATGACACCACACTGATCGGGCTCATCTCAGGAGGAGATGAGCCAGCCTAAAGAGATGAGGTCCACAAACTGACAGGGTGGAGTTCAACAAGCAACTTGGTGCTAAGCGCCACAAAGACAAAGGACGTCTTCATTAACTTGAGGAAGCACAGAGGCGATCATTCCCTACTTTATGTCAGTGACGTTCGCCTGGAAAAGATCCCGCTCAACAAATCCCTGGGACACACATCTCTGAGAAGCTCTCCTGGTCTACTAACCTCTCGACGCCTACAAACAAGGCACAGCAGCAACTTTTTGAGAGCACTCAGATGGACCGGACGCTGCTTGCGGTCGTCTGTAGCTCCACCGTACTACATTACAGTGTGGTATGCCAGTTGCTCATTATTAACTCTGCCCAAAAAACCATCAGCTGCTCTCTGCCATCCCCGGAAGCCATCGCCAGCTCCCGCTGCCTCTCCAGAGCCCACAACATCCTCAGAGACTCTGTCCGTCCCGCACAGTACTTGCTGGACCCGCTGCCCTCTGGTATGCGTTACAGGTCCATCGAAACACGCACCTCCAGACTCAAGGACAGTCTCTTTGCTTGGGCTCTAAGGTCACTAAAAAACAAAAATAAATCTATGCGCAATATCAATCTTTAGTGATCACAAAACCCAGCACATTAATATTCCTTTTTACTTATTCATCCGAAGTATTAATATTTACTACCTGCTATATTAATATTTACTACTACTAATATTTACTACCTGCTTCCTATGGCCTACTGCTTTTACATGGGTGTATAAATACAAGTATTTATTTGTATGATTGTGTTTTTTGTAATTTTTTTATTATCTCTTTTTCTCTTTTCTTTTATACTACTGAACAGAAACCACACTCCTTTCGTTGTGTATTTAGTATATGATGACAATAAAATTTTGCTTCTATTAGTGACATGCAAATTTACAGGTCAAAACATGCACAGATCAGGCGTTTACCCATATCTTATACATATTTTGGTATGCTTATAACAACAAGCATTCCTGCTCGTTATCTACCTAATAATTCAAGGTAAGCAGCCATTGTACTGGTTTAAGTGGCTTTGGCGGTGTGATTGTGGGTGTGTGCTTTGTGATGGACTGGCTTCCAGTCCAGGTTGTCTTCTGCATTGCGTGATATTTCCTAGGATAGACTCTAGACATACCATGACCCACACCCATTAGAAAATAGATGGATGGATCGAAGGATGCATAGATGTTTCCATAACCATATTCTTTGCAACGGAGTCATCTCCTTGCTGTCCTTGAATCCTGGCTTCCATAAAACAATGTTCTCTGCTTATTCTCCATCATAACTGGGGCCGAAAAGTAAGATTGATGCGTAATGTCACCTCACCATCCAAGTAGTTATTTGGATCCTAACAGGCAGAATGTAAACGGACTTTCCCAGAAGCCAGCTTACGAATTTTCCAATCTGCCAGAGCTCTTAACACTGCTGGATATCAACGCTCGATATAGCTTTTCAAAAGCTGTCTAGACGGTTCTTTGCGACACCTACAAATAAGTGTGACGTACAACCTCTACGCGGGAGAACAAGCTGCAAACTTTGAAGTAGCCGACGCTGAAGTGAAGATTTGCATTTCTTGGTTCTATGATCTATCTGGAGGCTCAAAGACTTATATTTGTTCACTACCTGTAAAAATGCCCTACCTCAAGAGAGCAGAGTCATTTTTAGGCAATCCCTTTGTAGTATGTTTTTGAAAATGTAGTCACAATGTATTTTCAATTAGATAATTAATCTATAAAAGAGGCACGTTGTTTTTTATACATTTAGTGTGGTCATAGGGGAAGCAGTTAATTACTTAATTCATTACGTCGTTTCTATCTAATGAGCCTTTTTATCGCCTTACAATAAAAAGTCACGGCACGGTTTACTCATACCTCGTTATTTCGTGGACAGCTCTTTCTGGGCAAAAACACGCCTCCGACGTCTGATTTCATACGCATGGGCACGCCCTAAAACCACCGCCCCTCCCCAATGCGGAAATCTCGCGAGATTTCACCTCTGGCTGGGACCCACCCCGTGCCGTGATGCCCCTCTGCGGCGTGTCTATATAGCAGTCCGGGGAGCGCTGCTGCTGAAGGAGGAGCTGCGGCAAGGTCGGTGAGCGGAGCATCCTTACGGGCGACATCTCTAGGAGGAAAAGGAGGCGCGTACGGCTATTAGGAGAGGTGCTCGGGGGGACCGCCCTTCTGTTTTCGGACCTTCGGGCTCCGACTTTGGTGCCGTTTTTCCCCCTCCGAAGAGACGCTTCCTCTGGCGGATGCTGAGCTCCCGCGTAACCCCTTTGTACCCGCATGTTCAGAGGGAGGCGGAGCGGCAGGGACGCCTTTGCTGATTTCCGAAGCTCTCTTTCCCGGCACTTTAGCAGCCAGAGCGCAGTGATACCGGGGACTTTTTTGGGGGGGCTTTGCGGTACGGGCTGGTCTTTCATTTATCGCTGGTATCAATTCGCCGGGTAGATATTTGCCATGTCAGCGCCATCATATTCATCCAGTCCTCCCCCCTATGAAGAGCAGCCTTCGGCGGGGCAAGGACTGTTCCCGGACGCCGGACTCAAACCCGCTGGTCCAACGCCGAGCCAGAGCCGGTTCCAGGTGGATCTCGTGGCGGAGGCGGCAGGCGCGTCCGCCGGGGACGGCGGCGCGGTCGGTGACAAAGCCACCTCCGTGTCCGGAAAGGCACACGATGGATCCGAGCCAGCGACCGGCGGCGAGGAGGCGAAAGGCCGGTTCCGGGTCGTGAACTTCGTGGACCCCAGCGGCGCCGGGAGCCCGGACGCCGTGCCGACGGAAGCCTTCCAGAACGGGGACACGGTGATGAGCGAGGGCAGCCTGCACTCGTCGACTGGCGGCCAGCAGCACTACTACTACGACACGCACACCAATACGTACTACCTGCGCACCTTCGGCCACAACACCATCGATGCAGTCCCCAACATCGACTTCTACCGGCAGACTGCGGCGCCGCTGGGGGAGAAGCTGATACGACCCACCCTGTCGGAGCTACACGACGAGCTGGATAAGGTGCGTCCGGGTGCGCATGCTGGGCTCCCGTGGCCGGGTAACCTAACCTGGGGACACATGTACAGAGATGCACGCCGCAAAGCGGTTTGCATCTCAAGTCGGCAGGGTGACACCGTGCATGTGCGTGTCCACATCAATATGCCATCCGAGACCTTCTCTGATTTATTGCATATTTATATCCGATATCCATCAGATCATCGGCCGACTGGCACCCGTCGCTGTCGCCTTTGATCACACTGATGTGACTTGTTTAGATGCTCGGCTCATGCTTTCATCCTCCCGGGGGTGGATTTGAGTGTTTGGGACCGGCTGTCTGTCTCGCATGTGGCGGGGTGTTTCACCACATGACCCTAAGATATGCCCAGTGATAGGAACGATTTAGTTTTTTTTTTTTGTTTGTTTTTGTAGTTGTTCGTACCCTAACTCGCCGCGTTATTTTTGGCGTCATATATTGTCGACGCGTAAGATATTACACGGCAACCGCGAAAATGTTCAGCAGTAGGCCAAGTACCAAGAACAACCACCTGCAATGAAGCGCATGTTATACACATCATGTACGTCTGCCAGGACCTTGAACTCCAGTTATCTGTTTCAGTGTCTAATTCACCAGTTATTCCTTGCATGCAGCACTTTCTCTGCCGCCGTTACACCCACTACCTTGGCGCCAGAAATGCAGGATAAGGTTACTCTGTTTTCAAGACAGTACCTCTATAATCCCTTTTTACCTCAAAAGGCACAGGCTCACAATTAGAGATTGTGATAAGTGATCCTGTGAATGCACGCAGGGGTGGGCACTATGATGCACGTTTGCTTAGTCTCAAATTGCCCGAGTAATACCTTTTTTAATTTGCTTTAATTTGGTCTATTTGTAAAGACTGGTTTGGTAATGCGAGAAGCCTGCGGTGAATGGTGGAGATCGTATTTTTGCCTGCATCCCCCAAACTTCTGGGATTTCATTTTTTTAATGTATTTTATTTGTAATGGTGCTGTATTGTCGATTCAGGAGTTTTTGTTTTGCCGGGGGGATGCTCAAGGTCATACATCAGCTCTCAGTCAAAACATATTGGTGTTTGTTTTTGTGGTAACTGGATATGTATATTAAGGCATGCATTTCAGCTTCTCACGTTTCGGAGTAGCTTTCAAAGTGGAATAGTCATTCATAGTATTGTATGAAATGTGTAACACTCTTATTTTCATTCCATTAGGGTATTTGACATTTTGTTTAAGGGAATTGTGACTGCTTCATTTGGTCTGTGGTTTTGACCTGTGACCTCCTGGCCTCTGGTCTAGTTTCTTAAAGTCCTCACTTTCCTATTGAATTGAAAGTGCTGACCGGCATCATATATATTTTAGTGCGTGCGGCTCCGTTTGTCCAAGGTTTTGCCGTCCCTAAATCCACCAGTCTGTTTCGTCACTTGTCAGCTTTTGTCACCATTCTTATATTCTTTTGCCTGCAGTTTTTGGTGAGTGTCCCCTTGGTGTCCCCAGCACGACGTTGGTTTTGCCAGCAGGGACACTTCCGACAGGCACCTGGGAACCGCCGTGTGTCCCTACATGCCTGTGGCACACAGCCATGCCAGATACACCCTGCTGGCTCGTCACACTCCATCACATCTTGGCAACTTAATCCATGCACATTTTTCATTAGTATTCCACCCCCCGCCACCCCCGCTGCTGTGTTTCCACTTTCATGTACAGCGTTTCAGGTTCCTAGGGAATTAAGTCTGCGCTATGTTGTATGCTATTTTCAGAATCTGTCATATTTCAGCTTCCTACAGCTGAGCTTTGCTATATTTATTTATTTTTTTTTGTTTTTTCCCTGCAGATCTGGGTAAATAATACATGTTGCTTTTGCTCAGTCTCTGATAAAGCTAATATTTACATATGCACACGTATCGTAGCTCACATGCATGCGATACCCCCCTGTAAATAATGCTTCGGTCCTTAGCCAAGTGGCAAGGAGCATCAGTATGTCTCATCAGTAGGGATGGGCCGATCCACATTTTTTAAGTTCCAATCTGATTCCGATACGCAACTGCCTATACTGATATAGAGTACAATATAATAGCTCTTCTTTACGGGTGCACAGATCCAACTTTTTCAGTGCTGCTACGATTTTGATACCTGAGCAGAGGATATTGGCTGATTTGAGTACCGATCTGATACCGGAGCTCTTTTTTTTTTTTTTAAAAAAAAAAACAAAAAAAACTAATAAATACAAATGAAAAAAAATGTATCACAAAAATATAAATTGGGCTATAGAGACATGCATAACGTACTGTCCCACCTCGTTTGTACATCTTGTTTCACATCTTGTTTTAAGCGTTTTTGAGGCATTTGCAGTTTGATTTGAATATCTTCTAAGCGAGTATATGCAATAGCGACCTCTGCTCATTACCACAAACTCCCCCATCGCTCTATTTGGATCCCTGATAGGGTTACTTAAGCACATCCGAAACAGAATGTATACCAGAACGGTGGTGAATCTCTGCAGTCCCTGCCGAGTGCCGGGACACGGCCTGCAGGGGTGGAGGGCGGCTCTGCGGGGCATACCATGTCCTGGCAGTGCCCGGCGGCCTTCTGACCGCTCAGAGGGAGGCTCCAGCGCGGCAGGCCCGTTATGCGGCGGCAGACCATGCTGAATTATTCAGGTCTTGATGCTGCTGTGCGAGGCTGGAGCAAAGACCCGAGCTGCGGAATGGCGGTTCAGGCCGACGCCCTAGCGGAACAGGGTGGGCTGGGCACCTTGTACGTGCTTCAAAAATCTATTGGGCTTCTGTCTGATGTACATTTTTAAGTTGAGATCTAACACCATCTGGATGTAACTTTTTCAGCATGTTACTTTAGCGCCATCAGCTTCGGCCTTCCTGGGAGCCATAGCTGTGCTCTTCTAGCCATTAAGGCAGTCGCAGAGCTGGGCAACCTTCCCACTGGTGCCCCTGAGGTTGTGTTCTTACCTACAGATGCTGCCTTCGTCTCAGTGGGACGAAGGGATCTTCAGAGACTCGCGTTGCTGCAAAGGCCTTCAGAGCTGTGCTTTTTTTTTTGCGTGGTACATGGAGATAGATCGACGGCTCTGATCAGTGTTCCTTGTCACCTCTTGTTTTTATCTGTGTTCCTCCTTCCTGTGGTTGTGCCGTTTGGTTTCTTGGGTATCTGACAAGAGACCAGCCTGAGGGTGGCTCCCGCGAGCTCGTCTGGCTCAGTCAGCTGACCCCGGACTTCACACTTCACACAAGAAGTTGAAGTATTTCCCCATCACTCATGACTCCCCTCCCTTAGAAATGGTAGAGGCCCAAGATGTGTGACAATCCCTCCTGTCACTTTAACACTGGACCAACCATTGTTGGCTACCATGTTGGTCCTAGATGTGAAGTAGTTCAACTTATCCGTCCATCTATTGCCTACATGGTGCATAATCGAACTAGTGATCTCACCAGTGTGACCCCCCCCCCCACTCTGTGGCCTTCATTAATGCAGACTGTTCTTAATAGGGCATTGTTTTGGACGTAGCTTATGTTTCCCCCCGGACAATGGCGCGTTTTTTAATGACCCGGTCCGACACTGATGGTACGCACTGGTCATGTGTCACCCCAGGGTGTGGGTAGGAAGTGCATGGTGGCAGGTGGCCAAGGCACAAGCTGTACAATGCCCCCTGAACTGCGCTCTATTCACGCGCCCACCTCCATCTTTTAAGTCAATTTAATTTGTGGCCGTTATTCAACACGGCCTAAGAATTAAATTTCCTTGCAGTATTAGTTCCCCCTCCTGTAGTCAGGCTGTACTGGTTTTTTAGCGCTGCTCTGAAGGAGCAAAGGGTTTTTTTTTTTATTATTTTTATTTTTTTGAAAAAAGCTCTATCTGCTATATTCTGTCTCATATGCAAGCAGCCTCTTCCCTTATCTGTTCCTCTGATAAAAATCTGTCTGTCCCAGTGTCAGGATGTGCAAGTAACGCGACTATTTAATAGTGCATCTCATGATGATGATGAATATGAGGTGAGTCATAGCCTGTAGGATCTGCTATTAGTTAGCGGTCACAGTTGGTTGCTTGGTGTGGGTTTGGCGGCATGTGGAGAGACCCCCAGGTACCCGAAGTAACACCCCCCCCTTTACTAATTTGCAGGCACAGCAGCCATCGCGGGTGCTTTGCAGTGGTCTTTGTCCATAGTGCCATTCTGGGCCACCCGTTTGACCAAATCATGAGCGGCAGAGAGTGCACAAAAGACAGGTGATGCCTCGTGTGTGACCAAGTCCTTCCTTGGGATGTCAGCATTTTCCATGTCGTATGTGAACGGGAGACACTCCCCCCCTCGTCCCCTATCGGTCGCCGTGCCTGAGCTGCGATTGTGCAAGACTCACTCCCTGTTCTCACCCTTGCCGACCACACTTCTGTTTTTCGGTGCTATCTGATTTACCACCGGAAGAAAAAGGCCCCCATCTGCAAAGTACATGTTTTAGCCTGTCAGGTAATCGGTTACTAGCAAGGCAGTGTCAGAGTGAAACGGCACAAATTGTATGTAATGTTTATCAGGGTCCTGGAAAGTGCTTGTCGCCTAAGCACCATGTTGAAGTAATTGTTTCCCTAATTGAGCTCCTCTTCCTTCACTCTCTCCCTATTGCTACGTAGCAGGCGGTGGCTTCTGTCATGGTGACCTCTCATGTAAGGTTTGTGTGTTTTCTCTCATGATTCTGCTTTGCCCATCATCACGTTTGTGCCATTGGGCAATTTGATCTGTATGTAGCGGTTTGTTGGTCTGAGTAGTTTGAGTTTTCAATCTTGGTTGGTTAGTTTTGTCCTGAAAGTGTAATTCCCCCCCCCCCCTCCCTTTTTTAATCCGAATCGTGACTTCCCACAGAACTGTGACCCTGCAGGCCATGTGGAATATCTCTGCTTTCTAGTGTCTCAGTCTGACTGCTAAATTTAACAAATGACCTCGACCAACTGCAGAATGGATGTGTGACTGCAGCAAAATATTCGTACTTTTACTCTGTGTGTGTGTGTGTGTGTGTGTGTGTGTGTGTGTGTGTGTGTGTGTGTGTGTGTGTGTGTGTGTGTGTATATATA
>JAODLC010000123.1:3065226-3076100 GCA_026781145.1 Hippopotamyrus pictus | reverse complement strand
AAAATGATTCGCAGCCATTGCTAATCAATATCCAGTTTTAAATTTTATTAGAATTTTAATCATAAAAGTGAAAAAAAATCCAGCCCCAAAACTGCTAATCAAGCTGAAAATCTTATTTGGAACCCTGTGATGTGAGCACAGACCAGTGGGGGAGGGGGGTCAGTCATGGTACAAGGTAACCTAGCCAAGTGTGCGTACACCTTGACTCACTCTGGATAGGACGGGTGACATGGAGATGGGATGATGGGAGAGGGACAGTATTTTGGGAAGGGAGTTAAGAGCGTGGGCAGGTGCGACGACGGCGGGTGGCTCTTTAGGCATCGACGTGGAGAGAACATACAAGACAAAAGACAAGGAAAACGGGCGTTGTGTTCCGGAAGGGCTAGCACAGTGTGTGAGGTCACACGTTAGGTTCTGGGTATGTTTATGAAAAACTGTCCCTTTATGAGGTCACTTCCTGTCCTTTACTGAGCGTTCCGGCAGCAGATGCCTGAAATGTTTGTTTTTTGTTGAGTAATGTCGCTGCTAATTGTGAGGAAGGTCAGTAATTCAGGTGGGTCCTGGTGCTGGAATCTGCCCAGCTTCACTTCGTTCGACTTGATTGCCTACTTTTCAGCCTCTTAATTGTGGTAAATCGTCACTGTATAATGTTACAGGAAGGGAGAGGTAGGCGGCTGGCGCCCATTCAGGAGTGCGGATTCCCGGTGCCGGCTCTCCGTGCGGAATGCGTTCACCAGCCCTTAGGAAAGAATCACACTTAAACTGACACCCCCCTGGGTGTGTCTCTTTAAAATTCCAGGGAAGGATTTTTGGGCTCTGATAAGTACTTTATACTGTCCAGATACGGGCAGAGGCTGCAGACAGTCTGAAAAATGTAACCAGAATGACCTTGTAGCCGGCACTCACAAAAACCCCTGATGGCTAATCCAGTGACCAAAAATGGAGATTATAGTAAGCTGGGGCCATGCCATTCACCTCTGGCCTTCTCTTCATAATCACAGATTCTTGACTTTCAGTTGGTTAACATGCAGGTGGGCGATACACGTCATTGAACTGTTCTGTGGCCAATGAGACCCAGAAACGTGCCAGTTTGGCGATATATGCTTAATATTCAACTAATGAGAGGAACATCTGAGGGGCCCACTGGTTAAAATGAGATTAAGCCACTCTCTCAGCCGTTCAGGAGTGATTTTTGAGGACTAAAAAGTATGACAGTTTTCAGGATTTGGGATTTGAACATCAGAAAACGAAATGATTTTCTGTCAGGGTTTTATAAATGCCTTTAAAAAAAGTTCTGTACCCATTTTAATAGATGTAATGCATGGTGGGCCCCCGCTGTACCTCCCTGGCATAACCTCTGCCAGGTGGAAATGGTTAACATACAGTGCCACCCATTCCTCAGTGAGCCCACTGCATAGGAAACCTGTCTCTTGAGGTTGACGTGTTTATGCCTGGCGGCCCGTTTTGCATGAAATCCATTTGCGTAACGGAGCAGGGGGCCCCGTAATGGCAGACACCCTCAGCAAGGGCAGGGGGGCAAAGCAGGGAAGGATCTCTTCTTTTGAGGCGGGTGGCTGGGGGCCACACTACGAGGAATGGGAGTGTTGCTGGTCCTGACCCAGAGCTGCTCGGGGTGGGGGGAGTCAGACCTGGCCTGGAATGCTCGCAGAACTGCACGTTTGGCAGAGTGACTGCACAAGAGCAAAGGCTGAGTAGCTGTCGCCTGCACTGAAAGTGCTTGCTGTGGCTAAAAATAATGCAGCATTTGTCAA
Organism: Hippopotamyrus pictus; assembly: GCA_026781145.1. NCBI lineage: Eukaryota > Metazoa > Chordata > Actinopteri > Osteoglossiformes > Mormyridae > Hippopotamyrus > Hippopotamyrus pictus. The sequence continues at coordinate 3,074,328 of JAODLC010000123.1, read as the reverse complement.
GTCAAGCCTAGTGGGCTTTCATACCATCCAAAATAAGTGTACAATGGTAATAAAGAACCTTCCTCCTGGACACGACATGCAACAGCAGTGTTGGGGGAAAGGTTTTGATTGTGCTTAAAGTGCAAAACATCGGCCATTGTGAAATGGTGGCTGCACAAAAGGGTTTATAAGCATTTTGAAGGTTGCTGCTTGGACTTGTAGAGGGAGGTCACCATGTTTGTTCACTGGTTACACTGTTATTGTACCGGTTATGCTTCTCAAAGCCATTTGGATGTCTCTCTGTGTCAGATTTAATCACCATGTCTGTAGATGTATCAGGAGGCCAAGCCCCCCTCCCCAGGTCTGTGACCCGGTGCTTTGGCCACGATAGGAAGCTGTCTTGTAATCGCCCTCTGGCTGGGGAATGTCATCTCCTTGCGTTGTGTGGACGGCCCAGTTTCCACAGGAAGTGTCCCCTGCTCTCGCTCCAGCCATGACGCTGTGTGTGTGTGTGTGTGTGTGTGTGTGTGTGTGTGAGTGTGTGTGAGTGTGTGAGTGAGTGACAGGCCCTAAGTTTCACACGCCTGCTTCTAACCACCCAGAGGCAGCTGCTGCCTCCAATTACCGAGCGCTCCCCCAAACAGGCGAGGCATTCAGCGGGGGCCCCTGCTAAGGCATAACGGAATTAAAAATGAAAAGTGGCTGATCCTCAGAGGACGCAGACCCAGTATGTGGATTCTGCAGGGCTTCATGGGTCAGGGAGCCGATGACCAAGAGCAAACTACGCCCCCTAGTGTGCGTGTCTGTTTGTGTGTGTCCATCTAATTTTTAAAATTGAAGGTAGTCTCCAGCAGCACCATGTGGGCACAAACAGCCTGTGTTGGTGAGACTCTCTTAATCACCTATTGGGTTCTGCCTTCTTGTTCTGACATCTCATTGGTTAACTCTAATTGGCTTGTTTATGACCTCACTATAAAAAGTGATTTGTTATTCCAAACATAATACTGAAAAGTTTTTGTGCTTCTTGGTCACTTGTTCTGTAACCATCCATCCATTTGCCATCATTTTGCTTGTCCTAGTGAGGACTGTGGTTTATCCTCTAAAATGCTGCATGCACGCGCATTACCCTTATGGGAGGGGTCCAGGATGTGAGTCTGCCTTCTGTCATCCCCAGAGCCTTGAAGTGGGGGGGTGGAGCAGGCAGGCGTGAGTGCTGCACATGTTTGTGTTTTCAAACTGCCTTTACGGTTTGTGCACAGTAATATTACTGCTTAATAAAAACATTACGGCTCTCAGTTAGAAGCCCGCTGTTTTATCTTGCCTGACGGCAGTTTTCTCTGCTGGGCATGGGTGTAAATGGGCGCCACTCAGCATCCTCCCAAATTTGGGTCGTGTGTGCAACTCGAGGCCACGTGGTGCCAGGACACAGCCTAGACGGTGGGCAGCGGGTGCCGGGGCGATGCCGTCGCTGGGGGCGGAGCATGTTGCCATGCTGGCGGCCTTCCCGGAGGACCACGTCGCTCTATAATTCACTAGCCCATTGTGCTCGTCCCAAGCGTTTGTAATAAGATACCTTTATAAAATATCCCTCCACTTGCACACAAACAGTCTCAACTCTGCCCCATTCTTCAGATTTACCATAGTAGCATCTCATAAATCATTTTCTATCTGTTTGAATCGCACTCTTTGATCCCAGTTTGCCTCCTGAGATGGGTTTTAGTTTAGTTAAATTTTATATTTTGAGTGTGGGAGAGGTGTCTCCACGCTGCACGTCTGTTTGGGAACAAAGCGGCCGGCCTTCCCGTTTTATCAGACGTGGGCCGTGCTCACGGCGAGGGCTGGAATCGGGTTTCCCGTGAGGCAGTGCCCTCTGCTGCCGTGTGCGTGTGCGTGTCCGCTTGGGAGATGGCGAGTGCGGCTGGCAGTAACCCCAGAGATCAGAAATGCGCACATTTTATTTTCTCTTAAAAGCAGGCCTCCCTGATCCTGATGCATCACAGCAAGAACTGCAGCTAATTCTGCAGCTAATGCCAGATACTCCAAAGAACACGGTCGTGCTGTTGGACTGTGGTGTGTGATTCTGGCTGGAAATAGCAAGCGCCCTCCTGTTTAAAGGCGGCATTGGGATGACGTACGTCTTCGGCGTATGTCAGTGTTTGTTTGAGGAGCTGAGCAATTGTAGCAGCTCTCACTCACCCCCCCTTCTCTTTTGAGATTCCCATCAGCCCCTGGGAGCACGTGTCCCACCACCTGTGGATAGATGTCTGCACCCTCCCTGGTCTTAAAAGCCTGACAGGACTTCAGTAGATGCCTAGCTTTTTGTTCTTTTTATAACATAACAGCCCTCTGCCACATCCCCCCCCACCATCACCACCGTCATGCCGGACAGGATGTTGTAAACATCTCCTCCAATGTACATGAAAACGTTTCCTCTCCACACCCCCATGCCCATGACCTGGGGGAGGGGGGGTGGTCACGTCGCCCCATGTGCCTGGACACCATTGTCTTGTCGTAAAATGAGGCTTCCTACCTTTGCCCCCCCCCCCCCCCCGGTCAGATCTGTGGGTGTTCTCAGTCTCTCTCAATGCACACCGAAGATCCCCCCCCCTCAACGACCCGCGGCGTGACCTTCCAGGAGTCTGATGTCACCGTTGTCATGGCGACATGGCCCTCACATTCTGACGGGGCCCTCACCTTTCGCCCGCAGGAGCCTTTCGAGGATGGCTTCGCCAACGGAGACGAACTCACGCCCGCTGAGGAGGCTGCCGCCAAGGAAGCCGTGGATCCCAAGGGCGCCGTCAAGTTCGGCTGGATCAAAGGCGTCCTGGTGAGTCTTGCTGAAATCAGCCCTCCACACCCCACACCTGTCAGCCGACTTTTACAAGAATAAAAATTAAATGCAAGTCCATCCTGTAAGAACCTGGAAAAATAAAACTAGCTGGGAGGCGGGTTTGAATTTTCCGACTTCCTCATCGCTTAAAGCAGTGTTTCACAATCTGGTCCTCGGGGACCCACAGATGGTCCAGCTTGGATGGAGCAAAAACGTGGACCGGCTGTGGGCCCCTGAGGACCAGATTGGGAAACACTGCTTTGAGGAAATATGGGATTTATTTTTTTCCCCCTTTTTATAACCAACGTGAAAGACACAGTACCATCTTCTAATAGGAGCTTCCAGATTTAGCTTTTTTTTTTTTATTTTTTTTTTTTTTGCTAGGGCTCCGAGCTGGGCAGCCATAATCTGGCGCTCTTGGAGCTTTTCAGGTTAAGGGCCTTGCTCAAGGGCCTGGCAGTGATCATGATTACTCTGCCAGGAAGATTGAAGCCCACAACCTTATGGAAACTGCCAGAGGTCCTGATCTCACTGAGCTACATTTCACCCTGGGGTGTCTTTGGCCAGGGACATAAACAGTTTACTTCATGAAGTGTCTCATCTGCCCTTGTGGATTGTTGAATTAGATTTTTAGGTTTTTTTTTTTCTCAATAAAGGACCGTCTCTTGGTGGCACTGCTAAACCTGTCACGTTTGGGCTCCCCAGAAAGGTTTCAGGAGCACAAACGATGAAGAATAAGCTCAACCCAGGGTCTGCGTGCTCCTGGTTTTCTTAATGGAAGCTGTACTTGCAAATCTCTCATGACCGATTTTCGTGAAATATGTATTTATCGTGCCCTTCCCTGCCTTTCCAGTAGCTTGATAAATGTTGAACTGATTTGCGCCAAAGTAGGTAGAGGGTTTTTTTTTCCATTCTTTTCTTGGCCCGCTTTCCTGTACATTACCAGGCAGGCCGTTGATAACCAAAGACCTTGTCAGAGTCAAGGTTAAATTGAGAACAGTACAGTATCGCCATATCACCGGTGTTCTGGCTGGCAGCCCTGACCTGTTAGTTTTCATCGCCTTCCCCTCAGACTAAATAAACGGAACCTCTCCCCCGGCCTCTGTGACCGAGTTTGAAAGGCACCTGCCTTCACGTCACGACGACGATGAAGCGCCGCCTCAAACCCTTTTACTGAGAAGCACCAATGGGAGGCGATAGTCTAAGATCCTCCGCCAGGTCTGATTGGCGCGCCTCAGAGTTCCATCACGCCCCCTGCCTGCCCCGAGGGTCGTTCGTGCCGTGGCAGAATACTGTGACACTACTGCCACATGACTCTAAAATGATAAGCACATTGTAACCAGATTCCCTCCCCAACAATTATGCGCACATGCCACACAGGTGTTCCCTCAGTGAATTTGTGATTTTAGTCCTGAATGGGCTTTTTAAGAAGCTGAATGCCATTTGTTCTCTGGGGTTTGGTAACAGTGCGCCATGGCAATCTGTATTGGCTCCTGAATGGTCCATTGTCCTCGGTCCCGGTGCCGTTCTGTTCCTTTGTCTCCCGTCCTATGGCCCTTTCTTCTTGTGTATATTTCAGCCTTATTTGTGTAATTTTGAATACTTTTTTCGGTACTGGATGTGTAAGCTGATGTTAGAGTAGTTTCCTGAGGAACATTCTTGGCTTGTTTGTTTTAAGTTGCCGAAGCTGTCCCCAGCTACCCTGACATAGAGAACAGAGGTCAAGGCTGACCGTGGCGAAGTCTCGGTTATTTTTATTAATCAATGACTTTATTAATTACAAGCTGCGCTTGGTGACATGAAGAATCCAGACTGAACCTATTTCAGCTTACTCTGCTAGTTCTACAACTGATAACCCAGAAACTCATAGATGTAAAGAGATGCCATTGAGCTGATGGTACCATGAGAATTGAGCTGATGGTATGGCGGAGTAATAAAAGCGGGGGGGGACTCGGGGATCCATTCTCTCTAATCCTGACCATACCATTAACATCTAGGATTGGCGTGTTTTTGAGAAGCTGTCTGCCTATTGGCCAATCAGACACATACACCCCTCCCCCCATTCCCCCTCTCCTGTGCAGGTGCGCTGCATGTTGAACATCTGGGGGGTGATGCTCTTCATCCGCATGCCGTGGATCGTGGGCCGGGCAGGCATTGGTAGGTGACTCTTCCGCCATCTTTGGTCATCAGCCCCCGCCCCACTGTGTGCATCTGCATTTCAGCCCAAACCGCCCCCCCCCCTCATCCTGCCTCTCAGCCCCATCTGAAATGCTGCTTGTGGTCAGTCACCTGCCACTAAACTCATTCTGTGGCTGGCATGCTATTATTCACACAGTCCCTGCAAATACGGCATTTTAAAGCCAAGGTGGAGGGGGGTGGGTTCCTCTGTTATCCCGGCGTATCAGGGCGCATGGAATGTACGTCTTCATAGGAACATTCTTTTATAAACTAAAGGTCCATTTCTGCATGAACTGTAACCCAGTGCACCCCTCCATCCTGGTGATTGACTTCCCATGATCCTCTTAATCGTGTTTTTGTCTCTTCCAGCTCTGTCTTGCGTGATCGTGCTCATGTCGATGGTCGTGACCACCATCACCGGCCTGTCGACGTCAGCCATAGCAACCAATGGCTTCGTGCGGGGAGGTGTGTACTGCCTGTCCTCCTGGATGCTTGTGTGTCTTTGTGCTGCAGCGTCATTTTAAGTACTCTGTAAACATTAAACACTGTGACTCTGCTGCTGTTCTCAACAAGGAAAGTATTGGCACTCCTTGCCCAAGGTTGCTCAAATATGATTTATTTTGACCTAGAAAATGCTATTTACTTGCACACTTTTTATTAATTAGACTGGTTCCCGAGGTCTTTACCTTCCAGATTGCTGTGTACAAGTTGTGTCTGATCCTTTTTGCATTCATTGCTGTGATGTCGGAGATGGGCAACTAGCTCAGTGTCACTCTCTTCTTGAGGCAAAATACATGAGCGTAAGCATAAGATCCTATGGCTGCCAGTGATTTAAATTAGTAGGCTGATTCTGTCGTATCTTTCTGGGAAATGGTTTATAACAACTGTGGGAATTTTGAAATTAATAGGCAGATGTGAGGGTCGGTCGTCTTGAAAGGTCTTTATGGTTTAAGGCTCCTTATGCGATGAGTTGGTCCCTTAAAACTTAGTGGCCCTTTGCTGTGCATGTGAGTTTCAAGTGTTTCCCAAAAGGAGAAAAATAGTGATTGAAAATCTCAAAGTCCAATTAGCAGTTTGCTGTGCTCCCCTAATCCCCTTATTTAATTTTGTTTGGCCAGCTATGAGGCTAAGTACTCCAGTACGTTCTGTTTGACCTCTAAAATTGAAAGTTTAATTAACTTTCTCTGTCATCGCCCCCGTACTTTAATCTCTCGACCTTGAGGAAGATCAAGATATTATATATCGGGCTGAACCTTATAGAGGTCTCCTTGGATGATGAAGGACACTTGGTCATCAGCTGACCTGTGAGTGTGTGTCTGCTCTGTTTTTAAAGGACAACTTGACATCTGTTCTATGTTTTGGCTTCTCGTGTTAAAATTCCGCCAAAGCCCTCACCGGCAACTGGCAAACGGGTCGTTCTGCCGTACCCGAGCCACATCCGCTCAGGGTCAGCTCATCCGTTTGATGGGAAACGGTGAAAGATAAAGGCACGTGGGCCGGCCCCCGTCCGGAGAATCCGCCGAAGCGCTCCCGCTGTAATCCGAGAGCTGGGTCACACCGAGGACAGCAAAAAGGCACGTGTAACCACAGCTAACAAAGTTTCAGCCTTTCACTTTTTTGGGGGAACTTTTTGCCATGTAAATCCCAGATGTTATTTGCCCATGCGTCTGCTGCCGCCCCCTGCTGGCCGACCTTGAGACATCCCGCGGCAAAGGGCTGCCCGAGCCCCCGTGTCTCATTCCCACCATTCCCCTCATCTTCTGGGCCCCACAGTAGATTAGCTTTATTTGTGTGCCCTTACCCATGTATGCAGATACTTTAAAAATATTTTGAATAAGGTTAGGTAATATTTTCTCTCCCCGGAGTTATAACCAGTTGCTGGGAAAATACAGTTTTGGCGGGGGGGGGGGGGGGGGGGGGGGTGTAAAGGGGAAGTTCGCAGCGTGTTGCTTGTGGAGATGTCACAGTATTGTGAATAATTTGAGAAGGGTGGTCCTGTAGTCCTGTATCCCGTTATATCTGTCACTGACACATGGCATCCCCTTGGAGATGGGCGAGGTCACAAAAAAATTAACAAACCGTTGAAATCTGTATTGTTTTCAGTGCCATCGAGATGAGCGTGAGGTCATGTTGGAGTATGAGCCGTGTATCTTCAGCGTCATGTATAATTTAATATAGAACTATTACCATTTGCTCGCTTTGCAGGCAGAAATATCAGTGAGCAGATCATCCGCCTTCGAGATGTTTCACTGCCACTCCGTCTTCCATCCTCAGTCGGCGTGACCGGGGCGCGAGTGACGGCCGCTCATCTATAATTAGATGTGACTGAAATGACACACATAACGCTGCCTGTGGTTCACCTGGTCCATTGGTCAGCCGGGATTTAAATCCCCATAGAAACTAATCTTTTCAGATATTCCAGTTATTCTGTAATCCTATGAAAATGCCGTATTTAATTGTAGACTCGCAAGCACCGAGCTTTATCCTTATTTTGTCTGTAACTCTTGCGGCCTTGTAGTAGTGGTAGTAATATTTATTGCATAATCATTAACGCTAATAATGACTATTTTACTTGTTTGGTTTAATTTATTTTCCTTTTCGTTTTAGCATTGTTAGAACCTCAGCTGGCTTGCTTCATTTGCAGAAGCCCTTTATTACCTGTACTAGTGGCCAGAATTGTGGAAACATTTCGTTTCCACAATTGCGAGATGGCTGTTTCAGCACGAGCTCAGCCGTCTCGCATTTCACCAAATGCAAACACAGGAACTCGTCTTTGTTTACGAGTGTCGTCGCTGGGAGTGCAGCCACTGTCACTCGTCGACGTTTGTGTCACTGGCTCGGGAGTTCCGACATCTGAAACGGCCTGGAAGCAGCCCATGTTCGTGGGAAGTTCAGGCTTCCTGGGAACCTCAGTTACCGCGAATTGCACGGCTTGTTCAAACAAACGCATGTCCCTTAAGCTTGGACTCGTCTGGATATTTAATATGGGTAGGGGAACTGAGGAGAACAGCAGACATTAAAAATTGAAGGTTAGCTTTGAATAGCTCCCTCTTGGTTAGTGCTTAGGTCTGTACCAATGCAAACTTTCCTAATTTTGAGCAGAAGTTTGAAAAGGGCCAGTTGCCAGAACAAAGTCAACATTTCAGTTAGCGGCAAGCATAGAAATCACCGGATGTGTTTACAGTTTATGGTATTGATTTACTATTTAGTTTATTTTAAAATTTGCTCTGCAATGGACTCGAATCCTATACTGGCTGTCCCCTGCCTCTTGCCCTGGGATTGGCTCCAGGCTCATCATGACCCTGTATGTAAAAGTGGTTATGGAAGGTGCATGATTTGAGTTTAGCATGGTCAACCAATAGGCAGCCACCTCTGCTACATAAAATTGGGTCTAGCTAACCTAAAAGTTAGTTGTATGGTGTAGATTTTGGGAATGGTCATTGCTTTGGTTTGAGGTGTACTGAGCTTAAAAATGCTCTCTTTTCCACAGGTGGGGCATATTACCTCATATCCCGGAGTCTCGGCCCAGAGTTCGGAGGCTCTATCGGGCTCATTTTCGCCTTCGCCAACGCCGTGGCGGTCGCCATGTACGTTGTGGGATTTGCTGAAACCGTTGTGGAAATCCTCAAGGTAGCTGAAATTGCACCAGGGTGTTGCCCCCTAGGCTTCATTTGCCTATTTTTATCTTTTTTTTTTTTTCTTTTTTTAAACCGCTTCATGGCTAGCTCTGCCAACCCCCCCCACCCATTATGAAGCTTTCAATTTCTCCCATAAATCCATCACGTATGTGTGCTTCTGTCTATAAATGATTATCTTAGGATTTAGTCCTTACAACTTCCTCATATTGTTAGTGGCAATGATTTATCTTTGATCTGTCCTATGTGAAAAGTCACTTTCCCACCGAAGTTCGGGAACCTTCCTTGGCCATCGTGAGCAAGAACTTTTGTAGTTCCCAGCCACTTTCATGTGAATTTCCTACCTCACAACAGGAACTGGGTCGGGAGACGCAAAAAGTTTTTAGGTTAAGTTTGGTACGTAATTTCATAAGTGCGGAATCTGCACCACTATGCTAAAACAATGGAAGATGAACAAGTCATTTTGTTAGTTATTGGGGG
>JAODLC010000123.1:3041841-3065126 GCA_026781145.1 Hippopotamyrus pictus | reverse complement strand
GGGGGAGGGAGAGTGGGGTTATTGATGGCGCAGTCTGAGAATACGGCACAAATCTCAACAGACTGATCTTTTGTTTTCCACAGAATAAAGAACAATATAGTGTTATTCCACTAATCCTGGCAAGTCTTACCGCTGACATCCCCCCCCCGTACTTGGTATTGGCAATATTATACAACAATACACCAGTATCAGTCAAAATTTCCATATTGGTGCACCACTAAAACAAAGACAAGACTGAAAAGCCAGAGCACTTATGCTGGTTTCTGAAAAGTTCCTGTGATGAGAAGGCCTAAAGCAGGGTTCCCCAATTCTGGTCCTGAAGGGCCAGTCTGCGGCAGTTTGCATCTTATTCAACTCGCCAGCTAATTGCTGGGTTCAGTAGGCGTCGGTCCCTGGGACAGGAATTGGGGAACCCTGGCCTAAAGTGAGGGGCTTCTGTTCCGTTGAATAACAGGAGGTCCATGGACCGCATGGAGTGTGTCGTCTTTTAACCAGTTTATGTCCACCCCAGGGTGCCGACGCCATCATGATCGACGAAGCCAATGATGTGCGGTTGATCGGGAGCCTCACCATCGTTCTGCTGCTGGCCATCTCTCTAGCAGGAATGGAGTGGGAGGCCAAGGTAACAGCCCAGGGCTGCATTTGTCCCAAAGTCATTCCACGGAGATCCCATTGTTTGTCTTCATCTGTATGTATCTCCCCCCACAACCTACACATTACGGGTTTGCCCTTCTACACACTTTGGTTTTCAGACCCAAAAAGATTCCTGGAAGGCTCAATACTGTGTGAGGAAAAGGATTGACAGGACGGTAAACATTGCAATATGGAAAGAAGCTAAATGTTGAACAAAAAGTATCAAGAATACAAATACCTGATGACATGGACTGTATAAATTGGGCTCTTCAGACTTCTCTTGAAGTGGGGACCTTGCTGTCTCTCGGATACTGTAGACAAATGTTCCTTTGGGGATAAACAAAGGGCCAGTTCTGTTTTGAGGTGCATGCAATGAACAAAAGCAACATGCAAGTCCTCCACCCTGATGGAATAGTTCTCTGGTCTCCATAACAAATGAATGTGCATTGTTATCCTCTATTCTGGGCTGGACCCAGAATTGAGGAAATGAATTGAATTGACAAGTTTTCCCCGACAACTCCCCTGGTCTGAGTGTGATTTTTATTCCCCCCCCCCCCCCTCTTTTTCAGGCTCAGATCTTCCTGCTGTTTATTTTGTTGACTGCCATCGTCAACTACTTTATTGGGAGCTTCATTAATGTGGAGTCCAAGCAACCCAAGGCCTTCTTGGGATACAAAGGTTTGAGCTGCACCCAAATAGTGTACCCAGTTATTCTTGTAATGTCAAGTTTTTTATTCATAACAGGTTGTGATGTCCCAAAACTTTATCTACTGATTATCTCCATAGTAGATCAGACTAAACCTGTTTTTTCTCTAGAACAGTCCAAAATAAGCTTTTTTCCATGATATTTGTCTCTTTCAGCTGAGATAATGTTCGAGAACATGGGTCCAGACTTTCGCGAAGAGACGTTCTTCTCCGTGTTTGCTATCTTCTTCCCAGCGGCCACTGGTATCTTGGCTGGTGCCAACATCTCTGGAGACCTGGCGGTGAGAACTTGTTGGCTCTGGTTTTGCCCGATTCTGACGTTATTGCTGCAGCATTTGTATTCAAGGTGTGCAGTTCTTAGACAGCACAAAGTGCCAAATGCATACTTTTTATGGACATTTTGCCAGGACACTGTTTTTGAACCCAGCTCTCAACATGTTTGACCTGCTTGCCCCTACTGGCTATAGTTAGAATGTTAACAATGGCTGGAAAAGGATCGAGAGTATTGGGAAGTTGCTTGTGTGGGATGTTTACTTGTTGTAAAGGTGTGTCCCATTTCTGGTGTAGAAATATTACTTAGCAGTAAAGATACTGCGTAGCCATTCACCCCCATGGTTGCTGTTGTTCCTGTTTGGACATTTTAAATGGAGGGACTAGCATATAAATGCAAATACATTTTTACTGTACTGTTAAATGTACCCAAATGGATTGGATGCTAGTCTACTTGACAACTTATTGCCTACTATTAACCTTACGATTGCTGTTTAACTTGGTTGGTAAACCAAGAACTTTATCTAGTTTGTCTACTGTAGGACTAAGATGGGGTACTCACTCACTCGCTCACTCACTTGGTGGGACTGCCACATATTGTCAATGTCTAATTCAACCCAGTGGGAGTCAGCAGAGGCACCAGTGGGATATGGGTGAGGCTTTGTGGGTGACTGACAGCACTCTGTGCCAACCACAGCAGGCGTCAAAGTCCTGTTTCACAACTTAGCCTGTTTTTCACTTGAACCACAGTTTGAATTGTGGCTGGAAACCTGAGTACCTGGGGAAAAACCCACACAAACACAGGGTTGGAAATATAAACCGCACAGATTTAGGGCTTTAATCCACAGCCCCGGTGGTCTGAGGCAGTAACAATATCTACTTGGCTGTCCCTGTAGGGTGCTGGACATGAAGTTTGCTAACCGAGACGCATATTGTGATTTTAGAAAGGCACTGTTTCTGCAACTTCCTCAACTTCCTTGCAGCTCCTCATTGTGCCTCGGCGCTTTAAATAGATGTTCTGTGTCCTCAGGATCCACAGATGGCTATTCCCAGGGGAACGCTCTTGGCCATCCTGATAACCGGCACGGTTTACTTGGGTGTCGCCATCACTGCTGGTGAGGGCAGAATTCTTCTCTTCCCAAACGTTTCCTTTGTGGAGAAGTCCAGGCATGTTCTGGTCCATGCTCAGATGGATCCAATTTGCCATTATCAGCCTTCACAGTCCGTGTCACTTGGAGAAAGTTTAGATTTGAGTTTGTAAGCTGGCCTGATCAGGGTTCAGTACGCTGAGGGTGTTTTGACAAAAACTGCTTAAGCTATTTGATGCACTGGCTACAGATCCTGTATTCCATGTGGTCTAAGGGCACCCTCACATTTGCCTGCAGGGTCCTGTATCGTGCGCGAGGCCACAGGCAATGCCAACGACACCATCAGCGGCAGTGCCACGGCCAACTGCACTGATGCTGCTTGCAGCCTTGGTTTTGACTTCTCCTCCTGCAAGTCCAGCAAGTGCGACTATGGACTCCAGCACGATTTCCAGGTACTCTGGGTTTGCGGCAGGCTGCCGGACCGAACAGGAAACCCTACCATTGTACCCTCAACCCAGAAAGGTTCCATTGTGTATGTCCTGTATTAATATGCAGCGATAAAATGACAGACTTTGTGCTCATACCTAGTAAATGGAGGGAAATTAATGAAAACCAGTGGAAGGAGCTTGAAGACCCGTTTCTGTAATAATGGGAATTGTATCCCGGATCAAAAGGCACTGTTTACCCTGTGAGCTGAAAGGGGGCCTGTTGGGGTCTCTCCCGTGACGCTGACGTCACTCGAGAGTGGCCAGGGCGCGGAAAGGCCTCAAAGGGACCTCGGTGTCCCATCTCCCCGCCAAGCGTGGCGGTCAGCTGAAGAGGGGCTTGTCCTTGGCTCTCTCTTCCTTCCATTGTTATTCTGCTGCTCAGGCCTCCATTGTCTTAAATGCCATGCTCATTATATCCACGAACCGTCCATGGCAGATCTTCACCCTCTGCCCCCCATGGTTAGTAAAATGAGTAATTGATCCCCCGGTGCCTGTAAACCCTTGACGACTGGTTTATCTTAACTTTTACCGCGGACATGGCCGGCACTGGCTCTCAAGACTATTCGGTGGTTATATCAAATAATTTCTTGATAGCAAAATCTCTAAGGAATAAGTGATTTTTTTTTTTGCCCTCTGTCTTAGCTCTTTGTACTTTTAACTGAGAAAGTGTAAACTTTTAGCTGGCAGGCATGTACTTTTCGAGATGTATGTGGTTAGACTGGTTTACTGGGCTGCCTGCTTGCCTTAGAGGGCCTCAAAGGAAACAAGGCACCTGTTTGTCATACCCAACTTAGCCAGCGAGTATAGACTGTTCACTGCCTTGACGCACGACCCCAGGATAGCGTGAGGTCCAGGACCATTTGGAAGCAATTCCTTGTCAACAAATCAGCGCTAATGTTCCTACGTAAGCTCGGCTCCCAGTCAAGGTAGATCTAATGACCTACCCTAGCTGTGAACTCTACTTGCAATGAGCTCATTCAATACATATATATAATTTGCTATATATGGACCAGACTGTTTCCCCTCCCCTATGTGAAAAGATTGAGTAAATATGTTAAGCACCACGGAGGGCATAATTTAATGACCTGTTGTAATTCATAACGTGTTGCATGTTTAGTAACAATTAAAGATTAAAACAATTTGCTGAAGAAAATGCCACATGAACTCCAATTTTAGTGTTTCTCTGCAAGCTATTGCAGAAGTGATTCATGCGATCTTTGCATTTAACCCTGGGGAACCCAGACCACCTTATTGTAGGAAAAATATGTCCGTTGGCTAAAATGATCATACAGACCCAGTGAACTCAAACGGGTGTTTTGTAAAATTAAATATTGATGGTACAACCAAGTGTCGTTTTTAGGTACTTTACAACCGCAGTTGCATTCAGCCTCAAAGTTTTAGGAACCAGTGTGCCAGTAAGTGAGGAACTGAAGGTTCTCCTCCTCCTCTTTCTTCCAGGTTATGACCCTGGTGTCGGGCTTTGGGCCGCTCATCACTGCCGGAATCTTCTCAGCCACTCTCTCCTCGGCCCTGGCGTCCCTGGTCAGTGCGCCCAAAGTCTTCCAGGTGAGCTCGCCTGCCTGAGCCGTGCTCGTTTGAGGGTAACGGTGGCCGTCTCCATGGTGACCGCCTCCCCGCATTCCCGGCGTGTTTCTGAATGTCACTGCAGGACTTCCTCCCTCTCATTTTCCCCAGGCACTGTGCAAGGACAACATTTATCCCGGCCTGAATTTCTTCGCCAAAGGTTACGGCAAGAACAACGAGCCCTTCCGTGGCTACCTGCTCACCTTTGTCATCGGACTGGCCTTCACTCTCATAGGTAGGCTTGTGGTCTGACGCTGCGAGGCGGCCTTCAGACAAACCCCCATCTGCTCTTAATAATGGCGTGTCTTTCTTTCCCTTCCCGCAGCGGAGTTGAATGCCATCGCACCCATCATTTCAAACTTCTTCCTGGCCTCCTATGCCTTAATTAACTTCTCCGTGTTCCATGCCTCTCTTGCAAACTCTCCAGGTGAGACTCAATCGAATCCCAGATGGGCGGAGCTTACCTGCGTGGGCGGGGCTGATGTCTGGGATGAATGTTCACCACAGCAGGTTAATTACAGAGCACAGCTGCTGTCTTGCAGAGATCTTTCCAAAGACGTGCTGTCGTCCATAGTGTCACTAATTACAAGCTGCTATTTTAATTGTTAATTAATGTCTCCCGCTTTAGTTGGCAGGGAGAAATGTGTGCTAGCGGCCAATATGCTTAAGCCAGACAGGGGCTTTGTAGTCTGCTCACAATGACTGTTAATTCTCTAGAGTTTACTGTGGTAAGTTAATGGTTCTTTTATACATTGCTCTGCCTTTTGGACATCAGGGACTTGTTTTGTATACTCTTCGGGGGCAGTAAGAGTAGATGAGGCTTAAGCTGCATGATGAACTTAAAAACCCCAAAATATTACTAACCAATAGCAGTCACTCATTTTCAGTTGATATGAGGCTCCACCTATCTGGTCGGTCCATGGGCAATAAATAACATCTGGTTAGTCGCAGTTTGCAATGCACGCTGGGTAATTTAGCCCCTGTTCAGCAAACTTTTGTTTAATGGTTTTTATGAAGGCCATTTTTAAAGCCTGGCTGTTGACATTCGAATAGTCAAGAGGTCTCTGTGTTTTCCTAGAAGAGTTTAAATAACGTTGTCATTTATGTGAATATAAAAGCAGCTTCCCATGACTGTCATAATGGGCCTGTACAGAGTTCTGGCCTTGAAGTCTTAGCATCTCGCTGCATAAGCAAGGCTGGGGGTGGCACTTTGGCTAGGGTTCATTTAACCTTTTTGTTCAATTTATACATTTTATATCCTGACATCTGCATCTTGCAGTGAGGTGGAACCTACATTAAATCACATGGAGCCAAAGTTGAGGATGTATTTAAAACTCTGCAAGCACTCAGTGAGGGTGTTTGCTGTTTGGGTCGACTTTGTGTTTTGTCGGTTGAGAGGAACACACCATGAGTGGTCGCACTACTTGCTAATTATTGATGGATTAATTCTGACACTTATTTCTGCCTTTGCGTGGGGAGTGGGGCAACGGAAAAGGAAAAGTAAAATGCAAATGTACAGACAATTTTATCTGATATTGGCATCTCTTGGAAGATGTACTTTTTATTTATTTTACTCTTGAAAAGGTCAGTTATGCAGTCACTGGCGCTCAGTCCTCCGGAACCCACTTGACCGTTGAGTCTTTCCTCTCGGATCCTTAAATATACAAAGAGCGGCAGACAGCTATAGCCCACGAGCAGGAGTGCGAGCCCAGGCATCTCGCAGTCTTCTGAGGACGGTCGTTCCCGCTCGGCAGTTCTTGTTTCAGCTGCACTACTGTGATGCGGCTGCCACGTTTTCAAAACTGGTTGGGGGTGGGCATGAAATTAACCTGTCAGCGATCTGTCAGACCCCAGCAGTCGATGTGACGGATGTTGGCTGTGATTTAGATGTATATGGCTGTATCTGTCCTCTCTGCTTTACACGGAAACCATTTCAGGGCTGGAGCCAACCTGAGTGCAGTATTATCATAAACGTGATGTATGGCTGCTTGTCTTTATTAAAATCTGGCAGCTGCTGCAGTCAAGATAAGGCTACGCTGATTTAAAGGTGGAGAAAAATGAAGATACTGGGCGGATATGGCAGAGTTAGAGGTTAGGATGTAGATTTTGAAAGCGAATATAATTTGGTGTCGAGTTAAATTTTGGCTTTTAAATGATGTCATCCTTACTGCAATCTCCTGCAGGTTTGGCAGGGCAAGCAGGTACGACTGCAGCGCTTATTGAACATAAAGGGTTTACAAATAAAATAAAGATGCATTAGATATGCAGTATGATGTCGATGCATTAGAACAGACAATCTCCACGGTCTGTGGTGTAAAAATAAATAAATAAATGCAGTGTCGTCTGCGGTGTGACTTGCACCCTACAATAGGTACCCTGGGGAATGTGTAGACGACGCTCTTCCTCATTGTATCCCAGTGTGGAGCTGTCACATTTAATTACAAACTCCAGCTAGCGTCACCGCAGCGTTGCTGACACGTACTGTTAGCGTTTAGCGCTTTTAACTGTTGCTAACACGCCCTGATTCGTATGTATTTCTGGCTGGTTACAGTGTGGTGTGATGTACTGGCTTTTCATGGAAGCTGAGGGTTTTCGAAATCTGCTGCTAAAGAATTGCTGAGATTGTTATCCAGTTTGGACAGGAAACCTGTGGTTCATTTTATTTAAGTATGTATTTGACCCAGTTCTACGATAAAGAGCTGCAGTTTTAGAAGGATATGGGCTGTCTGCCTAGAGCTTTGATTCCACCCATCTCACCTGTTGACCCCCCACTTCTGGAACAGGGTGGAGACCCAGCTTCAAGTACTACAACATGTGGGTGTCACTGGGAGGCGCCGTGCTCTGCTGCGTGGTCATGTTCGTCATCAACTGGTGGGCGGCCCTCCTGACCAACGTCATCGTGCTGGCGCTCTACATCTACGTCAGCTACAAGAAGCCAGGTGAGGCTTGCTGGTTCAGGTAAAGTCAAGTGGGCCTTTGCTCACTCATATTCGGTACACTGCATGCAGTGGCAAGGAATAAGGCTGCCCAGTACTGCGGCGCTGCATTATATGCATGAACTGCAGCGATATGCAGGACAAGTGCAAGGGAAAACAAAATTAACAACATTGTTTACCTGTACATTATGTGCCAATGATGGAATGTTTCGAATTTAGAGTAATGCAGTTGAGTCGCATGTAAATAGGAATGGAAGAATAAATAAATGAGTGATAAGTATTGGCAGTGGCAGTAGTGACAAAGTGGATGACCAACTTTAGTTAATGTCCAAATCAATAGGGAGGGGGGCAGTAAAGAGTTCAGGGTCTGGATGGCCATGGGGAAGAAGAACTGTCCCGGATATTCTGGTACCTCCTGCCAGACGGAAGTGGGGCAAAGACTGTGGGAAGGGTGGGGAGGTGATGGTGGTGATGGTCCTGTAGTTTACCAGGCAGAAGAAATGGCTGATGTTTTGGGCATGACGTGGTTAACATGGGTGCATCCATCCGTTGGTCCTCCTCGGTACGCTCTTTGAAGCCATTCTCCGAGCGCTTGCTCTGCTGATACAGGAGACCTCCCAGTAATGCGATTTGGGATTCGCGCTGCAGCGCTTTTAATCAGACACGCTGGATGCTTCCTGCCGCTGACCCCCGGGTGCTCTGGTGAGCGCGCTTGCGGTGGTGGGACCTGGAAAAGAAAACCTCACTCATAATCCCCTAATGGGGCGTGATGAGAGTCTCCTGCCATCCACATTTTGCAAGCCTCTAATTCACCAGGAAATGTTGCATGCATGTGCACTATAATTTTGGCTGTGGTTCACCAGTGGTGGTGTGTGTGTGGGGGGGTTATCGTTAACTTTTTTTTTTTTTTTTTTTATGTCTCAGAATGTAAAGTTTTCTTAAACTGGAACAATGTGGCATGCAACAGGTTGCTGCACCATTCAAGTTCCTCTTAAATTATAGTTTTTAAGATTCTTATTTACTTGTGTTGTAAATTATACTGTTTTAATTTACTGTCAGGGCGTTTCGTGTTAAGCTGTAAAACCCTGTTTGTTTGTATGACTGTAAGCGGTTAGTCAGTGACAATGAGTGTGTAAACAGAGCAGGGAAATGTCTGTCGCCTCAGGGCAGGACTGTGCATGGTTCCTCTTCTCGTTTAGTTTTGCTCGCAATAACTTGGGTTATATGATCTGAGCTTGCAAATCACTGAGCGGGGAGGGGGGGTGTTTGGGTTTGTGTTTACAGATGTTAACTGGGGCTCCTCCACACAAGCCCTGACCTATCACCAGGCCCTGACGCACACACTGCACCTCAGCGGAGTGGAGGACCACGTCAAGAACTTCAGGTACGTCTTCTCTGTTGCCCCGTATATTCCTAGTGAGGGTGCAGCCTTCAGATTTGTCGTTGCCATGGGCCAAAGTCTAAAAACTTAAATGATTTAATCCAAAGCCTGGGGTTGAAGGTGCTTTTGTTTTCTTAAGAAGTTTTACGTTATCAGGCAGGAAATATGCCCCCCCCCCCTTTTCCGGTTCAGCTCTATCCCACGGCAGCTTCTGTTTAATTGGTCCATCACTTAGGATGCTGCTGCTGACGGGAGGCTGTCAGAGTCAACGGGGCCCTGTTACGGTTAACTGCCCCTTCATCCCCCCCCCAGAACGAAGAGAATGAGAAGCTGAGTGGTTAGAATATTCTAGGCTTAAAATAATTTTTTTTTTTTTTGGTCCAGATGGCAATCGGCCTCTGAAAGTGCTTCTAATAAATGATAAATGTCAGATTTCAAGGTTTAACTCCTGGTCTTGTTACTGGCTGCATTCCCCAGTGTATTTGCAGACTCGTGTGCAGTAATACCGTCTGATTTGTGGGCGGGGCCATATTTGTCCCAGGTTACCCATGTGTGAGTGATTTTTTTTCTTCGAAACGACTCTTCAGCCTTGCTGTATGTTTACGAAGGTGTTCCCTGCCCACAGACCCCAGTGCCTGGTCATGACTGGCTACCCCAACTCCCGACCTGCCCTGCTCAACCTGGTGCATGCGTTCACCAAGAACGTGGGCCTGATGATCTGCGGGCACGTGCGCACGGTGGGTGGCCGGCCGATCTGCTGCGGGTCTCAGCGGTGTTTTCTCATCAGTTTTGTTTGTTTTAAGTCCCTGTGTCCTGTACGCTCTTTGGATCTTAAGCCTCCCTCTGGTGCTGTGTGCAGAAACGCTACGTATTTCAGTCGCCTGTAGCACGCAGCAATAAAACCACGGCTCCATTAAGATGAGCTGGAGTGCTCGGTGATGTAATCATACCGTGGTGTAAAAGGCACTTTGTGTTGCCTCTCCTGCCAGGCTGGATGAAAAGCACAGTAATCAAACCCACATTGCCTGGACGCCACCGACTCTGGCGGCCCAGAACCCCAGCAGCCCACTGGGCCCGGTCTGCAGAACAACACGTCCCTAATTGGATGTCTGATTTCATATTCGGTTGCAAATTAATCCAAAAATATGAGCCTTGCTGTACGGCCAGGGGTGAAAGTATTCTCTCATAAAAGTAATCCAATAAAATTTTCCTGGCTTGGCATGGTGTGACTAGACAGCTTTTTGTCATGAATGGATAAATTCTAGCTTTGGTATTAAGTTACTATGAGGAGTGTTTGTCAGTTGGAAGTTTTTGTGTACTTGTTTCTGTCCTGGTTCTCCTTGTGCTGGGCTTGCATCCTGCTAATATCCGTGACTGTAATATCGACGTGACTGTTTTGTCTCCAGACGCCTCGACGGCCGAACTTCAAGGAGCTGGCCACTGACCAGGTGCGCTACCAGCGCTGGCTGCTGAAGAATGAAATCAAGGCCTTCTACCTGCCTGTGTTTGCTGATGACCTGAGGCAAGGTTCCCAGTACCTTCTCCAGGTGAGTTGGTGGCTGTCCATCATCCACAGTAACTGCATTGCTTGAAGATGTTGACTTTGGCATTGACGTCGATTGATCATTGAATTAAGGCAAAGGCTTGTATTCTCAAACTAGTGCAGTATTTTAAGGCTTACTTTTGCCAAACCATGTTTCTCCCCTTGGATTCTGTACAGGCATCTGGCTGTCGCATGAATTGTTTAGCACACGTCGTTCTTAATTGCAGTTTTCACCCAGCTCTCTTCTGACAAGGCCATCTGAGTCAGATGTCGTCTATTTATGTTGCTGCTGGCAGCCCTCTGAAAGTTTGAGCCAGAATCTGAGCCTCGACTTCTTTACAGAATTGTGCCAGAATAGTGATGCAATGCACAGGAACCTTAGCCTGCAAAGCTGGTACCATCTTGAATAAAAGGTTGATGTTTGGTTGCTGCAATGGTATAAATTCTGACCTCCATATCTCTTTGAAAGGCTGCTGGTCTTGGCCGCCTGAAGCCCAACACTCTGGTGATTGGCTTCAAGAACAACTGGAAGGACGGCGACATGAAGGACGTGGAGACGTACATCAACATGATCCAGTGAGTTCAGTGCCAAACCTTGGCCTGTTCACCGATTTCAGTTCCCCCATTATAAAGAGAAGCTTAATTAATCGGTTTTGTCATTTCCTTAGACTTTAGATCATAGTTTGATGCCTGTCATGACACTTGTGCCATCGTAAGTGATCGATATTTTCCCATCTGAACTGTAGAGCAGCTTGTCCTTTTGGGTGAGCAGGATGGGTAGTATATTCAGTCAGCCTAGGCTTGTAGCCTAGAAACATAGCTGGTTTAGTACCGGAGTATAGCACAATCCTTTCAATGCTGGCGGTGAATAGCCTTCTAGTTGTATCAAACAGAGCAGAGGAGGAAGATGTGAGTGTTGACAGTTCGATTTACCGGTGCTTTGACTCATTAGGGTTCTCCGTTTGGCAGCCATATGTCTGAAGTACCTGCCACTAACGGCTCTTGCTTTGAAGCCCTGTCGTGCTGGGACCACTTGCGTGTGCTCCTTTGTTTGTGGCGGTACTCTCCACGGGCCGCCTGTGTCGTGTCCCGCCGAACAGCGCAGATTTAATTCGCCGTGACGTACACAAGTCCACGCCATGTCACGCAGCATCCCCGTCGATCGCTAACAGACGTGTTTGTTTTGCTCCTGCAGCGATGCATTCGACTTCCAGTACGGGGCTGTGGTAATCCGACTTAAAGAGGGCCTTGACATCTCCCACATCCAGGGTCAAGGTATGTTCCTTAGATGTTTCTTTTCTGCACTGGCTTTCTCTCATTATGCGGATAGTGCTTTATGTTGAGTGTCTGCCATTTTTATTAGGCTAATCCCCCTTCATTGGTTGTGATTAAGAAGAATTGCTTAAATCCTTATGAGCTAAAATCTTCCTAATGTGATTTTCTTTCCATTCTGTGATGTGTGGAATGGAAATTGCGTGATCATTGGGAGGTTTATATGAATCTTTTAATGGTCCTGAGAGGGAAGCTTATTTTAAGAGAGAAACGGGCCTCTGTATTTGCTGGGGGTGGGTGGAGGGGGTCCGGCGTTGCATTCCTGGTTTTTGTTGCGTGTTGTAAACAAGTTACTGACCAGCACACAGAGCCCTTGTGTGTCCACGTAGGAGCCCATGTTACTGTAGCCTGTTTGCTTGCAAAAGGGGAGGAACGGCAGTTGGCTTGGCACAGCCGAGCGCGACGCCCCTTTTTTCTACATGCTCGGCTGAAGCGGTTCAGCCCCTTCTGAAGACTGTAAAAGTTTTGTTCTGGGTTCCCCCTCCTCCAGCACCACCTGCAGCCCGTCGCCTGCCATGATTTTCACATTCTCCCCCCCCCTTTTCAAGATGAGCTGCTGTCCTCCCAGGAGAAGACCTCCGGCATGAAGGACATCGTGGTCTCCATCGACATGAGCCGGGATTCTGATGCCGACTCCAAACCGTCGTCCAAAGCCACCAGCGCCCAGAACAGCCCCGCCATCCAGAAAGGTCTCCCAGGCACCCGTCCTCTATTGCATGTGATTTCAGCACATTCATGTTTCCAGGAGCTAAGGTCATATTTCCTAGACCATAATCTTGGAGATGGAGATGTGATTTTTCAGATTAACTTTCTTCTCCACTATAGACTGTAGTTTAATATGAATGTTAGGATTTCCTTGACCGTAAGTGCAGTTTACAGGACATTCTGGTCTTTGCTGATGTTGACCTCTGACCTTTGCATCCCCAGCAATGCTTCCTTGGGGGTCTTCCGCACACATGTGTACTGCAGCGGCCCGCTGTGTTTGAATGGGGGCCGGAGGAGTGTCGGTCTCACCCCCACCATTCTGGGGCAAAAATAACCTGACTGATGTTCCCACAGTGTGGGACGGTCCTGCTGGGAACAAGGCAGGGGGAGGGGGGGAGGGATTTCTCATTCCTACACCACGGTTTGTTTACTCACATTTACAGTCTAATCTCCGTTAATTGCTTCCTACCGACCCCCCGCGTGACCCTTGGGTCGCACAATGACGTTTTTGTGGACTGAGCCCCGGAGCCCAGCGGATATTTCTCACGACTTGATTCCATAGATCGTAATTGGCACCATATGACTTTGTCTCCCCTTTGTTGTGTGACTTAACTGACGCTGACGCTGTTTTTATTGTGACAAATGGCGGCCTTTTCTGTAGCTTTTGAACCATGAAGTACCGTGGTGGGGAAGCACCTTTCTCCTATCTTGTCATTTTTATTGGTTAAATCTTGATAGCGGCATTTTTCTCAGTGTGAACTTTCATTGTCCGCCTTCCTCAGTCTGTCAGGATCATGCCTGAAGTCCTCAGTCAGAATGGGCTGCAATACCACAGCTCATTGGCCAGTGTTGGCACCCTTTGCCTCTGGTTCCCGCCCAAGTCATCACCTGTGGCTGTGGCTCATACAGCGTTTCGTAACCCAGCAATTCTGGAGCTCTCATTGTAACCCCCGGCACCCATCGCCTGTTCTCTCGTTGCCGCGGCAGTGGCCATTAACATCCTGTTTCCCTTCTCTGTTTAACGTTGCCCAGATGATGACGAGGACAGCAAGGCCCCCACACAGCCGCTGTTGAAAAAAGGCAGGAACCCATCTTCCCGCCGTCCTCTGTCCTTTCAGCCTGGCTCTCTGGGAATTAAGCCCCTTCGTATCGATTCCCACCTCTTCCTCATTTCTGCTTAATGCTCGCTGGCTTCATGCGGCCTCCTCCGCAGTCTCTGGAGCTTCTAGCCTGTGTCTGTCTGCTCCGCTAGGGGGGGGAGTCTGTCCGGCCCTGTCCTTCCTCCTCCACTCGTCCTTCACTCAGATGCCATGCCTTCTTTTTCTTCCTTCCACGAAGATCTCTCTCTTGGAGGTCTCTTCTCACACCTTTCATGTTTACAGGTGTCTTTCTTTAGGGACGCTCTTGCACCTGGTCCCAGCAGCATGTGTGTGATCTCTTTCAATAATGATGTTGATAAAAGTTCTTCTTTTATTCACTACTACTACCATTACTATAATAATAATGTATTTGCTGTAGTTTGTCTAAAATAGTAATGGTAATAACTCATTGTAGTTTTTAAATCGTAATGTGTTCTCAGCAATATAAATTTTTAAATGTAGTTTTTTTTATAGCATAGTTTACTTCCTAGGGTCTGGTCCAGGTACAAATAGCAGAAATAGCAGCTGAAATGCCCAAGGGTGTCGGGCCAGCCTCTGTTTGCCTTCCCAAATACCCACTTCATAGCTTCTACTTTTCCGCTGTGTTGTGTATAGAGAAGCTTCCAGATCAGACGAGCAGTATATCTGTATCTATTAATACGTGCAGCGGAGCCGTCAGGCCGTGCTTACATTTGCCTGCGGTGATGAATGAGCCCCGGCCTGAACCTCACGCGCCGTGTGTGTGTGTGTGTGTGTGTGTGTGTCTGTGCGTGTCATGCAGACAAGAGCCCCACCATCCCGCTAAATGTAGCTGACCAGCGCCTCCTGGAGGCCAGCCAGCAGTTCCAGAAGAAGCAGGGCAAGGGCACCGTGGATGTGTGGTGGCTGTTTGACGACGGCGGTAAGTGGCGCAGCCCCGCCTCCTCCCTTCCCACAGGCCTGCTAACGGGAGTCCGTGAACACGCCCACTTTCCTTTCCATGCCGACAGCTCGGGTCACCTAATAGGATTAATGATTACACTTAACGAGGCAGGTAGCTCTGCTCTCAGGGTACACGCTGTTCCTCTGTTCAGTGGGGCCGGGAAGCCCCAGAGGGATCTCAGCAGGCCTGGAAGGGCTGTTTTGGTCGCTAAATCCAGAGTCTATGGCTTGTAGCTGAGGAGGGGCATCTTTGCCTGCACGGTTTGGATCGTGGTTCTCGTTCCCACAGGCTTGACCCTGTTGATCCCGTATCTCCTGACCAACAAGAAGAAGTGGGAGGACTGTAAGATTCGTGTGTTCATCGGGGGCAAGATCAACCGCATCGACCACGACCGCAGAGCGTGAGTGTTTATCCGCCGTCCATCTAAATATAAAATCTGTGTGTTACTTGCGAAACGGTCAGATGTGAGGTGGTTTATGTTACTGGGCCATTTCTCTTTCCCTTAAATGACATTTTAATCTTGGGTGCTGAACTCTGGATGGGGGGGACACTTGAACACATGGTTCAGTAACAGAACACCCCCCCCCCTCCATAGTTGTGCTGATGGTTCAGCATCTTGCTCTGTTCACCCCATGTGAAACCCCAGTTGAACCAGTAACAGTTTGGCAGGGATTGCCATTTCCTCCCCCAGCTGGGGTTTGTCATCATATTTTTCAGCGCCTTCATCCGAAAAAAACAGCCCCCTTTAAGCCCTCATTACACTTTGTTAATGCTAACATTGCTTTTTATTGAGCTGTCTACCATGTGCACACAGGGGCCATCCGGCTCTGAGCTGGGGGGCCACGTGGCCGTATTGTCCGGCACGAATGTTACTCGTTGTCCCCAGCAGCTGTCCGCCGCTTCTCTTGGCTAAAATTAGCACCATGCCAACACAGAACCTTTTATCTCTGTCTGAAGCCCTGGGGGCCATGAGTGTCTCCATTGCATGAAAATACACAGCCGGTTTCAGGTTGGTCTGTCTGTCATTCTACATCTTTTGTTGGGAAATTCTAATGTTTGGCTTTCAGGAATTACCTTCTCAAAATCCACCTTTTGTTTATGGATCATTTTTTTCCCTTTGATTTTCATTAATATATGTTAACCTGCAGCCTCTTGAGAGATGTGTACGTTTGTACGTATGTGTGCGCATGCACACTTCATTCACATCCCTGCACACATTGAGTATTTAATTTTAATAAAGGTCCACAAATCCGAGGAGTGACGAGGCCCTTTGATTCAGAATTTAGGCTTGGACACCGCTTGAGCCCCAGGAATCCAAAACTTCATCCGCCGTTTCTTCAAAATCCATTCCCCTTGGCTGTGTCCTATTTCGGGAAGGGGGGAAAAAAACAGCACATTCTGTATTTCAAAGGTGTTATGAATCCCACTGCCAGCTCCTCTCGTGATGTCCGATGCAAGAACGTAACCCTGCCATGTGCCCTGAGGTTTCTCTCTCGCCTCTTCCTCACACAGAATGGCTGCGCTGCTCAGCAAGTTCAGGATAGACTTCTCCGACATCACAGTCCTCGGGGACATCAACACAAAGCCAAAGAAGGAGAAGTAAGACTCCACCGAGGCCCCCGGCTCGCGAGTAGACATCTGCACATTCTGATGCTCTCCAAAGATGCCTTTCATCCCTCTTCCTGAATGAGTCATGAGACGTGGAGATTCTTGAGAAGTTCGCGCCTCGTCTCTGTGAAACTAATGTACCGTTCGCTTGTTTGTCTGGAAATGTGCCGTTGACGCCAACATTCTGGGCTGATGTGTGAAAACGACTTAACGGCTCAACATCTCAAAGATGAACCCTTTTATTCATTAAATTTTTTCCCAAATAATAAAGAGCATTAGACGAATGTCTTCTTTTATAACTAGAGGTGCTGGTGTTAGGGTTACAACGTGAATTTATACCGTGTTAATGAGCCCGACCAGCACGGTCCGTCTTGGCATCCCCCTGAGATGCTTACGCTTCATATCCACCACTGACCTGGGCCTTCACCCCTTCCCGTAGCGTGGCGACCTTCGAGGAGTTGATCGAGCCCTACAAGCTGAAGGAGGACGATATGGAGCAGGAGGCAGCCGAGAAGCTGAAGGCTGAGGAGCCATGGAGGATCACGGACAATGAGCTGGAGCTGTACAAAGCCAAGGTAGGGAGGGGTATAGCTGTTTGTGTTCCCCGGGTCATCAGTCACTGGACAACACCGCGATCATTAACATAGCAGTTCATTGAGACGAATATGCCCATCTGCAGTGGACCAGAAACCCCTTCAGGTCATGACTGAGAAGATCATTTGTGCCTCGGTTCGTGGCTGTGCAGCTACCGTACAATCAGTTCCCCAAGTAGATGGGTCTTATCAAGGTTAAGGGGGATGGCTGTAAGGAAGGACCAGACCTGTCCAGTAACAGAACAGGTACATGATCTGTGATGGACACATTCTCTACTCTGACACCATCTCTCCATATGGAAACAACCAATCTTCAGTAGCTTCCCTTAGATATAACAACTCTTATTCCATCTATCAATCTACCAACCTGGTGAAGGTTGGGGCGGGGGGGACCTGCAGCCTGTGGCGCTATTATTTTTAAAGCACTTTTAAAGGAGCCCAGCCTGTTACCTGTCAGTTGCAGGAAGCAGACGTTTCCCTAACATGCCGCCCGTGTGTTTCGTCTCCTCGCCTCAGACCAATCGCCAGATCCGATTGAACGAGCTTCTGAAGGAGCACTCAAGCACAGCCAACCTCATTGTCATGTGAGTCATGCCCCGCCTCCAGCCACACTCCACAGCCAGTCAGCTCCTGGGTTCTAAGCGCGAGTACCCAGTGAACTCCCTCTTACTGTCGGTTCTTCCCGCCATTGGCCTCCTTGACCCCCCCCCCCTCCCTCTGTCCTGACGTAGCTCTACAATTCTAGATGCCCTGTTGAGCTTTGGACTAAAGTGGTTTTTCAGTTTCACATGATCAGAGTGGCTTTTCAGTGAATCCGTATGAATAAATGCGTATGAAAAAATGATTTCCCTCAAGTGGATTTTGCATTGCTAGGTAAGATCAGTATGTGTGGTTTTGTAGTGCCTACTGACATTTCTGGCGTAAAGTGCTTCACAGATTTGGTAGATAATTTCCAATTTTAAAATTGGAAATTTCAACTGATTTCATATCTATCAGATGGAATTAATGTTAATATCTGTGAATTCAGTCTTAGAATTCCACTAGGAAACCTCGTCCCTGTCATATAACTGATCGATTCAAATTTCCTGTCATTCATTCTTTCCTGTTCAATAGGAGCATGCCCCTGGCAAGGAAAGGGGCAGTGTCCAGCGCCCTCTACATGTCCTGGTTGGACACCCTCTCCAAGGACCTGCCCCCCCTTCTCCTGGTCCGTGGCAATCACCAGAGCGTCCTCACCTTCTACTCCTAAAATGCCTGCCGCCTCCTGGACCACTGCACTCTCTCTCTTGCCAGACTTCAGTTTTTAACGAGGTTAAACAATTAGCAACTGATATTAATACTGATAAAGTGAGTCACAGAGTGAGGGAGCTGACCACTGCGTGGGTGATGTCCGGCGAGCATTACGACGCCACGCCACAATTTTCCTCCTGGTACAGATTGAAAAAGGAAGAGAGAAACTTTAAATCAAACCCCCCCCCCCCCCCACCCTACCCCGCACCAGCGCATGCCACCTTGCTGTCGTCGCCCTCATTAGTTTGCTGCTGATTTTGCTCGCTAGAGCATCAGTGATGCTCCGGGTCTTTCCGTGACCTCCGCTGGGAAGACGGCGCTGAATGTCCCACTGCACCTTTCACGGCTATATGGATGTGCCTTCCACGCGAATCGACTAAATTTCCGTGCCACTCCACACGGCTGATCCTCATTATGGACAGGTGGAGGGTCCCTTTTCTGAGAATTTGAACATTTTGAATGTAAAATTAGTTTTTTCTTTTTTAATTTTCCGCGAGTGGATTTAAG
This sequence comes from Hippopotamyrus pictus, assembly GCA_026781145.1. Lineage (NCBI taxonomy): Eukaryota > Metazoa > Chordata > Actinopteri > Osteoglossiformes > Mormyridae > Hippopotamyrus > Hippopotamyrus pictus. The sequence continues at coordinate 3,046,402 of JAODLC010000123.1, read as the reverse complement.
GCAAACTTGGATCATTTTTGCTGCATAAGGTCCTCGTGTTTATTTTTCCAGTCTTCCTTCAAGCTATAACGGCTGCATTTTTTTTTCCCCCATAATCATGCCCCCCCATTTACAGATGTGGTGATAGGCTGAAAGTCAGTTTTATGAAACTATTGTGTGGCCCAGATGTTCTGCTGGTTTTATTTCTGATGGGGAATCTGCTTCTGTCTGGCATTCTCCCCGTTACCCTGTTTAATCCCATGGAAGAACATTAACAGCCAATATCCCTCAGTCCCAGGCACATGTGCAGGGTAAGAAAATCTGCCCCATTCGGGATGTTCATAAGCGAAGGACGAGTTGTCTTGCAGCTGAAAGGACATTAAATCTATCAAAAGTCTGAACCAAAAAAGTACCGTTATTTTTGAGACTGGTGTAGTATGATCCCAAAATGGAATAGGACTTTGCCTTAATTAGAGTAATTATATTACTATTGTATCGGTCCTCTTAAGCCATAATGGCCAACTGGTAGAAACTTGGGTAAATGAATTTAGAGGATTATATGTGTTGGAAGATGTGTAGATAGGTGATATTGTAAAATCTATAGGCAGTATTTATAACTTATGTACTGTACATATACTGTTTTTCCTTTCCCACATCTGTTTCGAGCGGTGAGTTCACTGCCCACATTCCGTCACGCAGGACGAGTAACGTCACTGCAGCCTGGACTCGAGTGACGGGCGGGAGCAACTAATGTGAAAAACGTGCCGGAAGTCCGTACGAGAGAGAGAGAGAGAGAGAGAGAGATAAAAAATCTCTATCACATCACTGACGCAGAGCGTAGATCGTCCGCAAACCTTGCATGGAGTGTTTCCATTTCATCAGACTAACCTCTGGAAGGAGAGGATGATGGCCCATCTTTAAGTTTTAAGGACAGGTCTGCTGTGCGTGCGTACGTGTTGCTCAGATGACGGTTTGGCCATTCATGAATTTCGGAGTATTAGAAAACGTCCGAACCGCCTGGCCTTTCTGACAGATACCTCTATGCATGTTTGACGAATTTGTACCTGAAGTCCGCTTCTTACAGAACATTAAATGGTTTGTCCTTGTTCCGAGTAATTGGTCTGACCGCCTTTAATTTGAGAATTCCAGATCGATCCCGCCCATCCCTCCGTTGTCATTGACGTAATATATCCGCCATTCCAAGCAAGAAGGCACACATTCCACATATGATCGTCCACGAGTTACTGAAACGGGTCCCCTGCTCAGGCTGCTCGACTTGCCGCTGGGGAGGCCGAGCTCTTCAGCAAACTGCGCGTAGGTCCCATCGGCAAACTTGCAAAAACTGCATTTTTACCGTATGCATTTCTTGGTCCTGACTGAATGTAGCGTTCGGCGCAGGGAAATGTGAACTGAATGTACACAACACTAAAGAGGTCTGGCATTTATTTTTCGGATGCCCAAATGAATGATTCAGAAATTTTCAGGGCGGCTGTTGTCAAAGCTTTCCGGACATGGTCGTAGTTCATAATCATCACCCCAAAGACTGAATCCCTTTTTACTATACTGAATACAGCATGTCAGCTTTAAGTTTGAACAAATACCAATATTTATACAAATACCAACTTATATGCCAATGTGTAGAATAGGTTACGTTAAAGGAAGTGACGTATACATTTTGAAGGTGGTTTTGAACTCTATATAGTACAAATCTGCTACTATTTGCTTAAGGTCTCTACTGTATAACTGTACAGCACACAACCCCTAACAATCAATGTCAGACTTTGAAGTAAATACCACCTGCAATTAATAGATTTTATATAATCTATATATAAATATATATAGAGAGAGAATACGGGGTTTATCTTTCGTTACTTGCTATATGGGTATTTATGTAAACCAAACGATGTGTGTTGAGTGTGTTCACTGTACATACATACACAGCCCATGTGGTGTGATTACGGAGTCGTGTTGGTGCTGGCATCCTCGTCCAAAGTCTGCGGCTTTGCCACATTATCGTCTTTGTGCTCATTCGCTTATCAAACCCCGCCTCACGCACAAGCGTTTGCCTGCTCGTTAGCCAAAGGCTTGTTTTTCGTGACCCATAAATATCAACCATCATCCTTATTACAACTGTTTTACTCTAATTTTTTTTCTTGCCTGTACATAACCAGACTCTAATGGCAAATTAAGGGAGTGGAACCTAAAAGGCAAATCCTAAAATGGAGAAGGAAAAAATATTTATTTTAGTTTAGACTTCTCCTGTAATTTTATTCTGGTTTTAAGTCACATGTTAATTTCGTTTAGCTCTCCTTAAATTTTGCCTTTATTCCCTTTTTTAGTCTCTGTACATTTCTATCTTTTATATACCTTTAAAGAGAAGCTTTGACAAGCGGTTTTAAAGCTTTTTATTATTATTATTATTATTATTATTATTATTTTTGTTTCCTCCAGCGTGGCAGATTTAATCTGCCTGCGCGGTTGAAACGGTAATGTTTTGAAATACTGTCCTGTTAACTGTCACAAATGCTTTTTTTTCTAACATTTTAACATTAAAGGTTACCAATACTTTGTACATTTTAATTGCAATAAATAAAAATGACTAAATTATTGCTTTCTTTTCGTTATTGAATTGCTCATGCGGTGAATATTTGGGTGCTCCAGGGGAAGGGGAGAGAACCGTTGCAGGACCTGTTTTTGGATGAAACCTACTCGCTTGTCTTTTGGAAAAACAAAGGGCAAATATCTTCTGCAGTCCAAACAATATGACTAATGGCACCCCTTCTGTAAAATCAGTCTGCTTTTCGGCAGTGAGCGCCCTCACCGTTAGCTGGTACCTAGACGTGAAATCGAACCGAAGCCATTTACCTGAGGATGAATCGCTTACATGCCGCATCTTTTGCCAGCAGATCCAAACACTGACAGATGCGATCTTGTTTTTGCAGTCTGGGTGTCACGACGTGTCTCCCATTTGAACGGAAAGCAGAAGAAAATCGTGCACCGCCCCGGTCCCCCACCCACATGCACGTTATGGTTCCGCCGCTCAGGGCGGGAGCTGTCAGACTTATGCATCCAGATACTATTACAGGACCAGGTCCAACCTGTAGGGTGGTCAGCTCTATTTATGCGTCTTAATGTCTGATCATGTGGATAATGGGTGGCGCACACGTGGCCCTATATTTGATACCGCAGTACAGATCGTTCTGGCAGCTTGCCAACTTAACGTCGCGAATCCTCATTGTCGTGAGATCGGGGTCTGAGAGACGCAACAACAACCCGCCTTCCCACCATCGGTCGATTCACAGACGAATTTGTTTTTGTTGCTATATGCTATTTGTATTTCGCTTTCAGATCGGGAAAATAGCCCAGTTTTCTTACATTAATTATATATGCTTATCCAATTTTTGTCAGATTTATTGCCCCTGGGACGACCGCCGCATTGTGTAGATACCTGTATGGAAGATGTTCCTCGAATGAGAATGGATTTTACATTAATTATAATGTAAAACGTTCGCGTTTTTTAGCGCGTTATAAATCTTAAAATGCATGTTTTTTATTCGTATGTTTATTTTTAAGTGATGAGTTATTTTATTTCTATTGCATGTTTTGATATTTGTATATAAATTTACAGGTTATTTACTCGATAAACAATTCGTCCTCGTGTACGGGGCTAAATGGCACGCAGACGTCTGAGAAACGTCAATAATGAAAGATTTAAGTCATTATTAGGTAGATTTTAATTTTGATAATTTAATTCAACCTCTCCGTATATGTATTTATCTTGACAACTTTTGTTTTATCAGTAAGATCCCAAATTAAATGCTCTGTTACATTGGGACCAAAATGTTCATGTAAGATGTACCTATTTTAACTGTATTTACTCCAAGCGCACGCGTCGTACATCTGTCATTTTTACCCACGAGTTTCTGCTTAGATTGAAGTCTAATTGTTGTCTTGTTTTTCATGTAGGCTTTAAGTAAAAACAATTATGGGAAAAAATGACAGAAACTGGTATCTCCCAACTTGTTTGAACAGATCTTATTTGTCAGGTTTTCATTTCTTGTTGTAGATCAAAGTGATCCCAAACTGACAGCCTTGTCCATTCGCGTTTATAATGTTTTCCTGAACATCCAAGCATGAACCTCCTTGTTCTTATTGTTTGAGCCTAATTGCGTCCCGAAAATCCCCCAGGGGTCTGCTTTGTGTCACCCGCTCGCCACAGTTTACTCAATGTTACGGGCTTTTTTGGTCCTCCGGATCCGTTTGTATTTTAAACTCCCCCTCCTTGTCTCCGTCATCTGGTCACATGTAAGCAAGCTGCCGGTCCAGTGCTCAGGCACTTCCCGCTGCCTGGTGCCCTGCTTTTCATCGCTGTCCAATCCAGGTACTGGAATTTTTAATTAGGGGTCCCTATTGTTTTTCGTGTGTGTGTGTGTGTGTGTGTGTGTGTCTCTCTCTCTGTAATATATATAAACTCAGCAAAAAAAGAAACGTCCTCTGACTCTCATCTGTTTCATCGGATGTACCGATCCTGTGCAGGTGTTGTTACACGTGGTCTTCCACTGCGAGGATGATCAGCTGTCCT
>JAODLC010000123.1:2972548-2983304 GCA_026781145.1 Hippopotamyrus pictus | reverse complement strand
AATCCTTGGGTTCCTTTAAATCAGAGCTAGATAAGATTTTAACAACTCTGAGCTATTAGTTAAGTTCTCCCCAAGCGTACTTGATGGGCCGAATGGCCTCCTCTCGTTTGTATAGTTCTTATGTTCTTATGTTCTTACAGTATGTTCGTGAAGCTGGGTGCAGTGGAGTTAGGGAACCGGGAGATCAGTCCGATGACGTGGACGACACACAGGTTAGAAATGCTCGGATGTGTCATAATCAACAATACGGAGTGATCTCCGTGCGGAGTTTAAATAGTCGGGTAGGCGTGGCGCTAAGTCCTGGGGGTGGCGCCGTCCGCTGTCATGACAACACGAGACAAGCCGAGACATGATATTGGGTTCACAAGAACGAGAGGATATTTTAACAATATTTTAAGGAAAACTTCAAAGAGGAAAGATATTACTGGAAATCAGCCTTTTATTTGATTAATCTGAAAGACAAAAAAATGCTAAAAATACAGATGTATGGTGAAATGTTTTAAATAATCACCATCATCATATGCAGTAAGGAACAAAACAAATATCTAGCACCATAAAATAATTCACCACAAACTCAAGGGCTTCTCTCGTATTTGACTACGCAATTGAACATAAGATAAAATATAAATAAAATAATATAAATGTGTGCTTTCGACTTCATCTGCAGCTGACGTGACGTGGAGTGAGATCTGCCTGTGGCTGCAGGGGTGGAGTATAAACTGACTGCAGCCAAGTCAGACAGCTTCTATTCCTCGTAGTGTGAGAGACCTGACTGCAATGGCAGCTCTGCCAGAAGGGTGTAAATAAATCTATACAAATATCACCTACATGCACATTACAGTACTTCTTTTACAATAACCAACTCCTGATCCAAACTGTTAGCAGTGAAAAAAAATAAACTATTGTGTATAGTGGCCCTGTGTAAAAAGATAGCTGCCAGGAAAAAGATCAAATACATTTATTCCAAGGATTCAAAGTTTTTATTGTCATGTACAAAGTACAATGCAATTCTTACTTGAATGCCCTCTTCACAGACTAGACGATTAAACAAATAAAGCAGCGCACATTACAGTAACTAACAATAAATAAACAACTAACTCATGTGTACTATTACAGCATGTATGTCATTTATTTAAACTCAGTGAGGCGAACAAATCAAGAAACCGAGTAAAGTGACAAACACATATATGTCTTGACACAACCAAACATCAGTGTCAACAATATTAAAAATGCACAAAATATAGCCTGTGTGCAATAAATTGTGACCATTATAAAAGTCTTATGTAGTACTTTTGATGAATTATTTGAATATGATTCGCTAATTGACGGAATATAGGGTTATGCATACTAATATTGACACTGATGTTTTGTTCAGTTGCGTTAAGACAGATTATGTTTGCCACTTTAATTGGTTTGCCGATCGAGTTCAACTAACATTTTTTGTTATTACATCTATTTATTGTATATACCGGACCTGTACATCCTATAGCGTATTATTATGATTACCGATAATGACCGAAGAAAAAGTATTGTTCATGTCGCTTCACCTCTGTCGCGACCATACACACGGACTGTATAATCCATCCTTAATGCCAAAGAAACAGTTTGCAGCATTTAAAAAAAATGGAAAATGAGTTCATGGTGTTGGTTGTTGACTGTAAATGAATGCCTCTCCAGTTCGATTTGTTTAGACGCGGAGACATAGTTTTGGTAGACAGTTTTCATATTACTGTCGGCCTCAAACACAGATCTAATAAATTATCTTGTGTGCACAGAATAACTTGTGAACACAAGAAAATAACTCGTGCACACACGATTTAAAAAAAAAAATCACCCTATGGAACTTCGTGTGATGACCGGTGGTAGGCGAGCAGGCAGGAAGCGCGGAAGGACGAAATAGGCAGATGAGGATTCGGGAAACAGGGTTTTAATAAGGAAAGCAGGAATTTCAATAACCACACAGTACAAACCTCAATGACGGATCTGGGGAAACCAACTCAGACCCAGACTAAAATACACAAGACAAGCCGAAAATAACAGGCAACAGGTGATCACAATCAGGAAATAACACGAGGTAATGAGGAGGGCTTGGCACACGGAAGGATCGTAGGAGCAGGTCATGACAGAACCCCCCCCCCAAGGCGCGCACTCCGGGCGTGGCTCCGGGGAGGCGAAGGACAAGACGAAACTGGGGACACAGGACCTGAAAAACAAGAGCAAGAACATCAACAAGGGACCCGAAACAGAACAGAAACACAGAACAAGCACAGGGGCAACAGCCAAGACATCACCTGACACAAGACGGGAAACGCAGACAGGCAGACAAGGAAGGGAAGACACAGGGGGAACAGCGACAGGTAGAACAAAAGCGCCAGGAGTGAACGGAGGAACCAGAAGGGGACGAGGAGCAGACAAGGGAGGCCAGACAGGAATGGACGGGGGACAAAGGGGATCCCGAGGGAGCCAAAACAGCCAAAACAGGTGGCGGCCGGAGGGGCCGCAGGTGACAGGGAGGCAGGAGCTGGAGGGGACCACGAAGGGGGCAAGGAGACAAGCCAAGGGACAGACGAAGGGGATGAAGAGGGAGTCGGAGGGTGCATCAGCGAAAGCAAGGAGGGAGGGGAAGCCACAGCAACCGACGGCGCAGCCATAGCTGGCAAAGGCGCCGTACGCCGAAGCGCCGGAGCAGAGGGACCCGCAGGTGACCGACGAGGAGTCGGAGGCGGGACCGAGGCGAGGCGATGAGGCGTTGGAGGGGGACCCGCAGGCAACCACCGACCCTGAGCCTCAGGACCCGCAGGCCCCCCAAGCTCCAGCCAAGGCAAGCGAGGGCGAGCCAGGGGGCAGGGCGGGCGGGAACCTGGCCCTGCGTCTGTGACCAATTTTAAACAAATGAGTTTTGAGTCTAGATTTAAAAAGAGGAAGAGAAGTAATGTTTCTAATGTTACGAGGAAGCGAATTCCAAAGCCGGGGAGCAGATCAGCAGAAAACCCTGCTCCCCATGGTGGCAAGACGGTGGGAAGGGACAGAGAGAAGAAGAGAGGAAGAGGATCTGAGGCAGCGAGATGGAGTGGCAACCTGAACCAAATCAGACAAATATGGAGGGGAGAGGTGGTGGATGACCTTAAATGTATAGAGAAGGATTTTGAAGTCGATGTGATATTTAACCAGGAGCCAGTGAAGCTGCTGCAGAACAGGGGTGATGTGATGGATAGAAGGGGTCCTATAGTGATAATACGAGCATCAGAGTTCTGGACAAGTTGGAGCTTATGGATGGATAATAAATAAAATAAAAGTGAATAACAGTAATCGATCCGGGAAGTGACAAGACTATGGACAAGAATGGCGGTGGCATGTGGGGTGAGAGAAGAATGGAGACGATTAATATTGCGCAGATGGAAATGTGCAAACCAAATGATATATTTCCTTCAGTTTAAGTGCATTGGGTGTGTTCTGAGGGTGACTCAGTGGGAGTGTGACTCGAAATGAAGATGGAGTGTCGAGGGTATAGTTTGGGATTGGGCCGAGGTCTGCAGCCAGAAATAGCAGATAACGCATCAGAACTTCCTGGGATATAGACGTCATTTGTGTAACTTTTTTTTTTAATGTTTTTTTCACTGGTGCAGTGAATTTAAATAATGAGCTATGATGATGCTGCAAATGGTTTTGCATATTAGTAGCGTTAGCCGCTGTGTACGGCATTATTTCCCTACAATGCTTACAGATGGTTCGTGTCTTGTCTGTCACCCTTTCACCATTTATATTTTCCGCTGGGTACCCAAAATGCTGCCACACAAAAGATTTAAAAGTGTCTGGGGCATCTACTATGGTAATTTAGTCAGATGATGACATTCTTACAACAGCTAATTTGCAGCGCAATTCACGAAACCGCTTTTCACTCTGACGAGAAATCTTGTGACATGGTGCCCAAACAGGTGCCTAAAAGAGTTCCTTTGATTGGCCAAAAGGGTACTCAATCTGATCTCCGAATAGTGTCCGCGCCTATGACAGTGCCCGCCCCTCTGAACAGTGCCCGTCCCTGGCCCTACAGGTACGAATTACTTTTGCACCACATTTTGCTGAGATATTTGATGCGAAAGTGAGAGCATGCGAGAGAACAGTAGAGACTCCGCTCGGCAGATTCGAGCAGTTTCAAATACTAACTTGTGTTTCGGCTAGAAAAATGTCCAAGAAAGAAATATAGTTGCGAGAAAATGTTCTACGTGTAGGTAGCTCTCATTGTACAAATTCACGAACTAATATGGCAATGTGTCACTTTTGTCCATAAGTTCACATTTTTGGATTACGGTTGTGCAAATGTGTTTTGCACCATATTTACTGCAGCAAGCACAGCAAGACTGCGAGCGTATGAGTTTCTTAGTTTGTGATGCGTGGAATAGGATTTGTGCACTTGTAATGAAGAATTTGTGAACCGTGAACTCTCATCAGATATAAACCTGTTGTATTTAACCATGGTTAAATAGCCATAGTACAGTGGTGTCTGAGTGATTCTGCACACCCCACTCTTTCTCATTTTGGTTTTGAAAAGTTTGCAGTACCACTGTTGGGCACCTTGCAACCCCAGTGGTGAGAAGGCCCAGAGTTGCCTGAATACAATACATAAAAACTCAAATCAGTGCCAAATTGAGGACAGTCTCCAGTCATTTGCAGCCTGATAGCATTTAACTGTGGTAACTCATCTGTAGGAGTTTCCCATTTTTGCTGGCTGAATTATTTCTTTGGGAATGTATATCCTGCCTGAGACTGTGGCAAAGGCTTTTCAGTCTCATGTCTCAATCTTCTGAAATGAATTAATAACAATTTAACTCCAGAATAAAAAGCTGACTGTCCCAGGATTAAAATTTTCATTCTTCCAGCTCTATGAGGGAGACCTAGATTGAATAATGTCAAGCACAAAGGTTTGCTTCTCTGGAAAAATTGGGAAATTGCTTTTTTTCTAGGCTGTATACTGATTTGTGAAAACCAGAAAATAATATTGAGCAGTAAAGATGAATCCTCTTAAATTGATGCGCTGTACTCAGAATTTCTTTTTAGTTGCTTTGTCTTGGTCTTTCCCCTGTGGGAGCAAAACACTTATTGTCATTGTACTACGATTAATTTAATAGTTTGTGTGTATCATGGGAGACAGAGTATCAACAATTTATTTTGAGTGAGACTTCAATCCAGGGAATTTCCTTTTTGTCAGTGGAGAGGTCTGCATCACCCTGCACGCCTTCTTCAGATAAATGCAATGGTGAGGATTCAGTGAGGGGAAACTGCGGCTTTCTTGACGTCACATCTCCACACAAGCAGAATTCTGTGAGCAGGGCTCATAAGACACAAGTCTTCTTGCCCTTGCTCGGAAACAGATTGTTTACTGGAAAATGAACCCAAGTTTTGCTGTAAAGCTGATACAGTTGGTGAGTCACATTATTGGCAAAAGGACAGGAAAGTGCTCCGTGCAGAATACACTAACAGTCAAGTCACATACAAGATGACAATAATTCCAACATCTTGGAACTGGCTCTAGCAGGGACACTGGTAGGTTTCATTCATAAATTCTGCCACTCACTCCAAGCTGCAATTTTCCAGACATTCTTATACATTAGCAGAGATCACAGGCTTCAGGGAGTGCATAGCATTCATCATATACTGAGGTGTGAGGTCACTGGCCTTTATAGGGGTCAACGGGTCACAAAGACATTTACATTTCCAGTAATGAGTTTCACTTTCCATAGGTCACCAGGAGCTGACTGCAGGATTTTTCAGCATACAGTCAAATGTCACACATATTAACCATGCCAGAACATGCTGGAAGCTTGAATGTGTCACCAGCAAGGGAACAAAGATTATGCATAATTTCCAAAACCATTTTGCACTATAATGAAATAACTGGAGACCTACTGTGGATCTGTGTTGTGATTATGAATCATTTATTTTTTTGTTTTGTTGTTTGTTAATCTGAGTATTTTATTAACATTCAACACCTGTTTCACATTTACGAATAAGTCAATTAAAATGGAACTATATCTCAAAAGAGGACATGCAAAAGTCTACAAAATATGGCTTCTATCAGCTAAATCTCTACTTAAGCATAGAAAACAGGCCCCCACCTAATACTGATACACAAAGAGCCAGATATTGCATATTTATGACTGTCCAGCTAAGTGTGGGGAGGGCGTTCAATGAGAAGTAGCCACCTGCTGTGGTTTCACTCCGGGAAAAGATTCCAGGTTCCTCTCTAAATATTAAAACCACATTCCTCTCATTTTATATGATTATTTCTTGATTTATTGGCTGGAAGTTGCCCAAGTTGCCCATGCTGATTGCCTCTAGCAGCAATATAAATGATTCTTAGCTTAGGCTGAGATTATACCAGCCCGACACGTGGCTTTGCTGTGAACCATGCTAGCAGATATTGCAACCATATGGACTGGTTTCACATGTAGTCCCAGTGAATAATGTGTGAAATCTGGGCCCTGCAAAGTGTGGATGACGGTTATGTCTGAGGATGATTCTGTTTTACAACTAATGCTCCTCTGTTACATCATGGCCAGGCAGAACGTAACCTGGCACCACATCAGAAACTCACTTAGGCTTAAAAACAAGATGTTTCTACATTGGACTTTAAATGTTATCATGGATTAGTACAATCGAAAAATAATCACTTTATAATTTTGCTTAGAGCTGATTCATATTTTTAAATATGTAATTTCAACTGGAATGTTTAAAGCAAATATCAAATTCTATTTTTTTAATTGATTTTCTTAAATAGCTTCTGTTAAGAAACCCTTTGATCCATTATGTATATCAGTTTGGTTAGAATAACAGTTATTCATAACGTACTTCTCATTGGCCTACACACTTTTATAAGATATCTGCGCAATGTAAGTGACACTGGAGAGTGAGTCATTACAGAGTGATTTGTAAAAGTGCCTGTTTTTATGAAATGACATCTGCGCATCAGAGAAAACCGCAGTGAACGTGGTGAAACGCACCTAAGGTTTTTTGACAAGTGGGATCCAACCTATATGGTTTGCCTGTGAGTGTACAAAGATCAACCGTAGAATACGTAAGATCCGTTTGAATGTGATCCAGTTAGTGCCCCCTTGGTTAATTAGGCTACTTTTTAAAGAATGATTTATCACAGAGAAAGCTTGCGAGAAGTTATGGAAACAAAAATTGTAGGCGTGACGCGGTAACCATTTTTCTACGAGACTTTTAGGGTGGGGGTGTTTAAGGGGGAGAGCCTTTACATCCTTTTCAGCGGGTATTTGACGACGGTTTGTTTTAAACCGAAAACGCGCAACTAGGACAGAAAAGCCACCTTTGTACTAAGATGATCTAAAGGCGGACAGATATGACGAAACGTGCATTTTATCCTTAGAGAGCGGCGATTATGTGTGGGAGAGCGAATTGCATATTAGTAAATGTGCGGTTGTCTTCGTCACTTTGAGCGTAACACCTGCCTCTGCTACAGTCATCTGACAGATGGGGTCTGAGCACAAGGTTGCCGGGAATAGAAGCCGGTGCGTCTTCGCTTCTATGGCCCTCGTTTCCATTGTCGTCGTCGCATTTATAATTACAGCGTTCTCTTACAAGGTAAGGGCTAATTTTGCTAATTTTAACACATATTCCCATTTATATGGCCGAGTTTCTTTTACTGAATTATAACTCGGGCTTTGAAGGGTTTTAACAAGTGCTCCATCACTGTAAAGGCATCCCTCTCATCGCCGCTAATGAAATGCAGCAGACGTAAGCTATGTGGTAAACAAATAAACAAAAACAAAGAAAACATATGCCTAAATCGCTGCTTCATGTTTTTAATTGTGGTCTTCCGTGAAGCGCTGCAGTTAATTTGGTTGTAGTCACTTTGTTAATAATGTGACATATCCTCCTGAGACCCAAGGAAAAAAGTGTCCTTCAATTATAGGTTATTTGTCTTTGGAGGAAATAAGATATCTTACAATTTAGATTTTTTCAAATTTATCTTTATTTTAATTTCACAGCATGTCTTCTTTAGTGTACAACAGGAATAAATATGTTTCCTTACAGCAGTGAAAAGATAGATGCAAAAACAACGTGTCCACTACAATGGACATAAATGAATGGGTGGGGTCTCAGGACGATAAATAACCCAATATTATATAATATACAATATAAATTTATTGTGTTATTTTGATTTCGTGTCTGCGTTTAAATTATTATTAATGTAATTCTTCATTCTCTTTTCTTATCCACCAAACCGCAAATACTAAATAAATACCTTAAATCAGGGAAGATACACAGGGTGATGTTTTATGATGAGTTTCCAAGCAAGCATTATATACCGATCCAAAACTAGTCCAAATTTTGCAGTCAGTTTTATTAGTAAGCTTTATTATGATGATATTTATCGTGAATATAATAAGGGAGTATGGCATTTTGAATTGTGAGGTAATGTGTGGATAAAACAGTGTGTGCTTTTGGATTAATTGCAATATAACTGCAGAGCAATGTTTTCGGGTCTGGTGTTTCAACTTTGATGCTGGGCAATTGGTATTTGCAAACTCATTTTATGATCAGCAAAACGCATCAGTCTTCGTACCTTTCGTTACTTCTCCTTAAGAGGGTGATAGTATAATGACTTTGGCTTAATCTTTTATTTTTCAAAGGATCTATTGTTTCCTACATCCGCAATCTATAGCGGCGTCGAATTCCGTAAAAAAAATCCGTTTCGATTTCAGCATAGACTTTGCCTAGCACTGGAAAAGATGCGTATTGCCTGTCCTTGGTAGTTATTGGCCCTACCACTAAGAGCTTTTAATAAACTCTATGCCGCAAACAGCAAACCTTAGAAGCCTGTTGAGGACCTTTGTACAACCAAGTAAAACACGTAAACTTTACAATAAATTAATTTAGATGAATGTGTATAAAGCAGTTACTGTTGTCATTTAATGCAGGCCTTGGTTGGTATTAAACAGCGAAACGGGTGCTTTCGTGCAAAGCCTCCGTTTCACTTTGACTGGTCAAGTCGCTCTGCACGCTTCAGCTGTTTTTTCCCTCATGTAGTTATCGTCTTTTACGCTAATCTCCCGTCACAGTGTCTGCTCCCACACTTAAGCGTTACCAGGTTAACTAGTTATTTGTCAGCCTCCTCGTGCCTCCACGTGCTGTGGCAGGAACCCATCAGTACTCCGTTACTTCGGTTGCCATGGTTACAGCCTCTCGCAACCTCACCTCTAGAAAGTCTTTAAGTAAAATCGCAGTGTACGTTTTAAATACGGTGTTTTAATTGTGGATTGCTTCAGCTGTGAGACGAAGCTGTGTCACTGCTGTATAGCCAGGGTTTTATGCTAGTGGATTGCAACAGGGTAAACAGTTCACAAAATAGGCTACAGCAGAAGTAGCCCAACCTCAGCAACATGTATTCATCATTGTCTTTCTGAAACTAGCCCGATTTGGCGTGTATACGCAATACACAGTGATGTAGAGAAATGTGGCTTTGAAACAAGTAGTGGGCGAGATGTGTGGTGCGCTATCGGTGACTGCATGATAGGTCTACCCCACCCTTTGGTGGATACTTTGTGCATTATAAATAAGCAGAACAGTACTTAAGGACTCCCAACTCTCATACATCTGGCGTAACACGCTTTCGGACTCTCACGCTCGCGCAAGAAATCTTACGGTAAATTTTATTATTACATTATAAACCTAAAATTAGCTGCATCAAAAGCGTTGGGGTAGTTTGCAAACCCTACAGACTATTTACAAGGTAATAAAACTGTCACATAGGTGTAAATGCGTGTGCGGACTTGTCAGCCGGCTGACCAAAGTTGACAGCCCTGGCATGCAGTGATTAGCCGCGCACTGTGAATCGCACCCACCATGTATGACGAAACTTTAATTCTCCCACCATTGCACTACATTTATACTCACATCCTTTTTACACACCTTTTACTTATCGTAGTGACCAGTATCGTCTCTGGCACAGAAAGCCTGGTAGGGCACAAATAAACACTAACATGCGTACAGTACTTGCTCAGTGAATCCTAACACAAATGCACTTCATAATGTAATAAAGAAGCACGCATTGATATAACGGAGGCAGGAGTAAGCAGAAGTGGAGACAGATATATGAGTGGCATTATCAATAACAGCATTTGACCTCACAGAATTACTTGTATATCGCCCTGTTATACCGCCTCGAATTACAAATCCAGTCATTATTTATTAAGCAGTAATTGAGTACTAACGTTATAAAACATTCAAAGGAAAATTTCAGAACAGGGAAACCAACTACTTTAAGGTCTTTAACTTACAGTGAAAACAACCTTGCAATAATGCAAATTAGTCTCACCAGTGACGTTTACTGTTTGAAAAGAAACGCTGCACGACTATATTTCATCTAGGCAAACATTTAATCTCTAATTTATGCTCTAATGGCAAGCTGATAAGCCTGCGTTTTAATAAATTGTTCACTTGAGTCATTTCATTACTCTGCTAGTGGTGGCTAACATATTAGCTAGCTGTTGGTTGAAAGACCAGTGACGGCGTTTGTACGTCAAATCGACCAGCGTTACATTTTATTGCCAGTTTATTTTGATCGTGTGCTACATCTCATTATTGAAAGCGCGTTGAATATGCGCATACAGTGTTCAGTTGCTCACTTGCTTCAACAACCGCTAACGGGCCCCATGCGCACCGAAGGACTGTTAGGAGCATGACATTGCTACCATTGTCATATGCAATAACTGCACAACAATATTGGTTATTT
>JAODLC010000123.1:2939648-2952832 GCA_026781145.1 Hippopotamyrus pictus | reverse complement strand
CACACACACACACACACACACACACACACACAGAACCGCTCTGTTTATCAAGTTTATATAAATATATACACAAAAAAATCTGTTAAAAATCTACACACATGCATACAAATAGAATATTAGTCATACAGGGATAGCATCACGCCAGCTTTTTGAACAACTCATAACTAATTTTTTTAAATATACAATAAACTCTTCTGTAGCTCAAAGAGATAGGAAAACTAAGGACTCACCACAACTGCTTTCAAACAGGGCTCAATTAAATTTCAATGGTAATATGGCTACCTCAGGAAATTCCTGTTCTGGATAGTTTCGGAGCAAACCAGAAATCGATTTTTTCAGTAGTCTTAATTACAATGAAGTCACATACTGCTTTTAAAGTCGAAAATTGATTTTTGTTTTCCACCATACCTTGTTAGGCTCTCTCTCTGTAGTGAACTGGGGGACTGTTCGGCTACAAAGTGAAAATGAGAAGTGAAATGCTCATCAGTTGCAGCCCATAGGAAGCAGAATAAACAGAAAACATAAGCTAGAAACAGTATCTACCAATCTGTACAAGCATGGGGGGGTTGTAACCCCCCCAATAATCATATTTCCTCCATAATGGGTGGAGACCTAAACCCCCCCCAATGTTCCAGTCAAAGTTACACCCTTGTGTACAAGGGGTCAGCTGGAGAAAGAGAGAGGTAAGGAGCATGTGCTGATTACAGTGCGTTGCCACACAGTACACAAAAAAAGAACAGAGCAAGGAGAAGAGGGTGTGAGGGGAAAAAAAGAAACGCATTGCGTCTCCATATTATCTGGTGACAAATTGTCTTAGTTCAACTCTGCCCGGTTTTGAATAAGTACACATTCAAATTCCCTACTTATTGTTTTGCCTTTGTAGGGCAGAATTGGGGTAACAGACTGCAAGGCCAGGTGGGGGGCTCTTGAAAGCTGTTAATGAATGTGCATTTAAAACAGATACCCATCCTAAGCCTATGAAAGGTACTCGGATATATGGATTCCACTGCCGGCCTATCCCAAGGTAGCAGAATGGTATACCTATCAAACGAACAGTTGAACCAAGGTTCAAATGGTACACTAAATGCACTAGCAGATTGCTTAGTAACCAATGACCTGCATCTGTCCACCCCATATGAATTCCAGGGACAGCAGTGAGGACACCATTGGGCCCTTGAGCAAGGCCCCTGAAAAATACTGCAGGGGTGCCAGATAAATGGCTGACCCTCAGCTCAGACCCCAGGTTTCATTCTCACCTGTATTTGTGTGTACTCCAAAAAAGAAGAGCAAGATAGGATATGCAAAAAGTATTCCTATGTACCTCTACTTGTACAAATGACGAAAATAGCTCAATTTTGCTTTGTTTCATACATGTTAACTTGTGCACATTATGAATACTTCACTATGCCACTGCATCAACTACTTCTTGTCATTGCAATTATCTTGTACTGCTGTTCATCCTGTGCTCACACACTCATCCCTTATCCTGCAACTGTGATAAGAATTTCACTCTGTTCCTCCAAACACATGCCAATGAAACTTGTGAAAATGTGAAACTACCGTGTTATCTGGAACTTTATCTGCATTAAATGAACAGCTAGTGCATGTTTATTTACCAGATGTCCCCACCCCCCTTCAAAGTGACGTGCAAATAAAACCTTTGGGTCAGTGAGAAGGGTCAGCCAGCATCCAGAACCCCTTACAGGAGCTGGGGTTAAGGACTTCTCTCAATGGCCCAGCAGTGAGATGATTACTCTCCCATCCAAGGTATTCAAGCCCATAATCCTAACCTACTGAGCTGCACAATATTCTAAGCAACTGGGAGGCAAATGTAATATGCAAGGTCAGTTATTTTGAGCATTTTATGAAAGGGAATAGGTTTGGTGTCGGTAGGTACCAAATCAGCCCTGAACCCCTTGCCCCCTACACATAGACAATACTCCCTTAGGATTGGTAGGGACACGTCCCACTCTCCATACCCAAATCTATGCATTTGATTTTATGCTGTTTCAATTCTGCCTTTGAATATCAATTCTATTGATATTTCAGAATACTGATACAGAAAACAAGACTGGATATAAGTCAACAGTCAACTACTGTTAATTTAACAGTATGATGCCTTGTAAAAACATTTACACAATTCATATTTGACCTGTGATTAATGTAACACAGAAGTTAATTTTAATATGTTGCAACTACGAATGACTAGAATTCCATTTATTCCCCTAAAAATGTTTAAGATTGCTTTCTTAAACAAAGTGGGCTCATTTGACAATTCACACCAGCCAGCTTTGCAACAAAAATCTTAGTGTTTATTATGTGGCTTTACAATTTGCACTACTTCTTAAATAACAAACCATCCACGGTATTGCATAAAATAAAAAAGTGAACACTGTTACTCACATTAGGTATTCTTTTTGGCAAATCACAATGCATTTTCTGGGGTAATGTGCTGTAACAAAACAGTGACAAAGGTGGAAACGGCTTTTAAAAATCAGACCAACACCAAAACCTACTGCAATAATTTATTCTTGAAATGTTCTAGTCCTGAGACTAAATCCTCATTAAGATTTAATTTTTCACCTTGAATTACAGCATATACAAGTTAACAGCATAGCAAGTGTTCTACTTTCTGGTAAAATCTTAAGGGTGTAATGCCATACTTTCAGAGAACACATATAGTGTAAATGGTTACACTACAGCTACCTATACACAGACAAATTGGTTTTTGAGAAAAGAAAATAAAAGTTAAATTCATGCAATACAGAAAAGGGCTATTTTAAAATTGATAGCTATAGCTGTTTGTGGATAAATTACTAATTTTCAAAATCAGATTAGTTCCCGAGTCCAGTAAGTGATACCTCATCCATAATGTTTTTCAGGATTCAGACAGGCAAAATACAGGATCATAAAAGGGATTTAAATTAAATGCAAAATCAAAAACTGTACAGTACAAATTACAATACTCTGATACGTGTCAAATGAAATCTCCCCCAATAAAGTGTCACATTTCCACCGGGCTCTGTGCCTTAAATATGGGTTAACCTGCAGTGACCAACAGAAAATAACTATTTACATATTTCATCCTCTCATTTGTGGTTAAAGCAGGTTTAACAGCATACATGATTAGTTTACATACATATCTGATTTCTTTCTTTGAAACGGACAAAGTAGAACCAGCTCTTTCTGGAGACAGAATAATGTGATCAAGTTGCAGTCTTAAACAGATGTGACAATATATGACCCGCTGGGCTCAGCATTCTCGCCTTTGGAGTCTCTCTTCTTAGAGCCACTGTTCACCGGCCCTGGGATCTGCGATGGCCGATGTGTGGCGCCATCAACACTGCTCTTTCTAGGACTAGGATTATAATTGAAAGGGGTCACCCTCGCTGCCACAGTTCCGCTCGGAGAGCTGTGCTTGCTGGAATTTGAAGAGCCGAAAGGAGTACGTTCGGCAGTTGAAGTCTCATGAGCCTCTGCCATTGCGCTCTGACTGCCAGGCTTTTCGAGGCTCACAGTATGGGCAGGGGTGGTTTCACTGCTGGTGAACTGTTTGGACTGTGAGTCATTCCCATCGGGATCTATGGCAAGTAGGCTGCCAGGCACACAATTAGTATGTGTTACATTTCCAGTCGGAGATTTCCCCGACCTGGGGTTATTGATGGGGCAATCCTCAATTCTTACCCATACATCCTCACTTTTCGAAACTGCTGCAACCATTTGATGCCCCTCTGAATTTGAATCTTCATCCAGAGATGTATCTGTAGGTCCACTATCCACCTTACATTCCTTAATTTTCCTCCATGTTCCTTTTAAGGCCAAATTACCATCACTATTTTGTAAAGTCTTGTAAGGGGGGCTCAGAGTTTGCTTTTCATCTTCACTCTTTGTCTTTTCACTTGATTCTGACGACGCAGATAGGATGGATGAGGAGCTCCCTGTTCTTTTCCATGTGCTCACTCTTGGAAGGGAGGAGGAATGTTTGCTGTGTTCACGCTTCCATGTTCCAGATCTGTGAATAGGGAGTCTTGAGGGGCTCTCAGAATGGGAACGTGCAATGTCATGTCTTCTAAGACATCGCCCATCACCATTCTCAGACGAGTTTCCCTGTGGAGACTTCTGCCAGCAACTACCTTGACAGGGCAAAGTTAGAGACATATCTGGTAAAGAAGGACTTGACACTGGTGTGTGAGATTGGGATTGGCTCGAAGATGGAGATAAAGATTCAAAAGAGGCAGACTCTTCTAATTTTCTCTTTAGAGTAGGACTGGGGGCTTCCTTAATAAATGTTGACTGTCGAACTAGCACAGGTTTTTCTGATCTATCTGACTCACTGCCACTCGACTTTGTGGATGACATCCTGGAAAGTTCCACTCTTTTTGAAGGGCCTGCTGCTCCAGACTGATTCAGACTTTTCGAAGCAGACTCACTTCTTGGAATACCACTAGCACTCCGAGGCAAACCACTCTGTTTTGCAGAACATTGCTGACCTAAGTGTCTTCCTGGGGAGGGATATGAAATTCTAGAAGAACCAGACGACTTAGATGAAGATGTCCTTGGGGACATTGTACTGGGTAACTGTGATAACTTGTTAGATGGACTAATACCATTTCTTCCAGGTGACACAGACGTACGACCTGGTAATTGCATAGATCTTGATAATGGTTGCTGAGAAGGTCTAGAAGGAGTGGAGTCTCTTGAAGCAGACTGAATGGGGGTCTTACTTGGGCCCCCTTGGCAACTAGTTTGCCTTGTAACAGGACTAGAATCTGACTTTGTAGATGTTTTCACATTTCGCAAGGAGATGCTAGAATTTTGACCTTGTGAAGATGCTTTTGAGGTAGCTCCCTTAGGTGGTGTCTTTTTTGTAACTGGACTGGAGCTGGGTGAGCTGCTCCTCACCCCTGGAATATGAATCATTGTTCTTCCACGGGAAATCATAGGACTGGCATTTTGCCTCTGTTGAGTGGATGCACAATCAAGACTTGTTCGTGCTTTCCCAGTTATGAGGCTCTTGTAAACTTTCTTACCCCCCTTAATGCTTTTAGTTTGTTGTTCTTCATTCTTTTTAGTTTCCAGTAAGCTCTTTTCTCCTGGCTTTAGTATTCTGGGACCTTTGGTTGTGTTTTTTTCCTCAAGATCTATCGATATATGGAAGGGAGACCCAATTGAGATACCAGACTTGAGAGAGAGGATTGAATCAGAGTCGGAAGAACCTTGTCGTGATAGACTAGCAGCTGCTTGGTGCAGACTGCTAACTATAGAATTTGCACCTTCTTGAATAGCTTTCCAATCGAATGACTCTGAATCAGGTGAAAGAGCTTGTTCAGAGACAGGACTGTGAGTGTCTAATGTTAGATTTGGCTCTTCAGCTAAAATGCCATCCATAGTTTTATCACTCTCCCCATGTTCATCTGACTTATTTCGAAGGGGTTGTTTCTTCTTTTTTGGCATAGCAGAACTAATACATTCCTGCAAAAGATCATCTTCTGAATCAATGCTAAGAGAGCTAAGTGAACTATTTCTGGAAAAACATACTGGAGTATCTTCAACATGGAAGGCTTTTGGAGCATACCCAGAGGCTGGAGGCCTAGAGGTTTCCACCACAGTTGTATTTTCTTTTTCATTAGACTCCCTGTTGTTGTTTTCTTGATCAATGTCACTCAAGGAACTCAGAGAGGAATTTCTAGAAAAACATACTGGAGTGTCTTCAATAGAAAAATTCTGCTTCTCATCTGAGACTGGTCCTGTAATTTCTTTTGATGTGTGTGGAAATCTTTCTTGCTTTTGTAGAGATTTTGATGGAGCCACCTGAAAAGTCTGCTTTCTGTTTGTGGCTTGTAGACTAACAGTATCATCATTAGCAGCTTTAGTAGGTTGCTTTTTCTGCTCTTTTTCTTTCTTGAGCTCAGCCTTCTCCTTTGAGAAATCAAGATCATCCTC
Source organism: Hippopotamyrus pictus (assembly GCA_026781145.1). NCBI lineage: Eukaryota > Metazoa > Chordata > Actinopteri > Osteoglossiformes > Mormyridae > Hippopotamyrus > Hippopotamyrus pictus. Next base: position 2,946,889 of record JAODLC010000123.1, on the reverse strand, counting down.
CTCAAAATCTAATGAGCTTAAAGAATCATTGCGCGAGAAGCAAAATGGGGTCCCCTCTATTGGGGTATACTGATGTGGTGAATCAAAAGAAAAACCGGTGCGTACTCGCTCATCAGCATGTGGAGGATTCTCAGTTGAGGTTACTTTAAGATCCTGTTTTTTGGTTTCATTTTTTTCTGTGCTTGAGGCTCCCAGGGCAACACCACTTGTTGTTCCTGGGCGTTTTATCATCTTTGCTCTATATTCACTGCTTTGTGGCATTGGCTTTACCGGGGATGTGGGTTTATTCTTTTCCATTTCTTGTTGGACTAGAGATCCAGGAGATGTTGACGGATGCCCTTGATCAATTTTATTCATTCTAAAAGGCTTATGGGATTTACTTTTTGGCATTGCAGAACTAATACATTCAGCTAGAATATCATCCCCTTCATTTTTCTCATCGTCCACAGATACAGATGTAGACAGACTCTGCCCAGGCATCTCTGCACTTTTCCCCTCTGAACCAGTGCCTTCTCTATGAGAAGCAGATGATTTCATGGCAGGCACAGGTGTCTCAGTATTTGCTAGCTCATTAGGAGGGGAATCAATAGTGAGATCACTAAGAGATGTTGCAGTTGAAAAATTTATGGGGGTTCCCTCAACACAGTATATTCTAGGCATATCTTCTCCATGGGTAAAGCTCACATGTTTCTGTTGCTGCCCCCGGTTCTGTGGAGGAAGCAATTTATAAACAGGAAGCTGGCTTGGTTTACGAGCTACTGGTGGAGGTATTCTTGAAGTGCTTGTAGGAGACTGCTTTTTTGGTTTTCGCGAAGACTTAGTTGGCATTGCGGAATTTATGCAAGCTTCCAATATCTCAATATCATCATCATCAGAATAATCTAATAAATCTTTTTCTGGTTCCTTTTGTAATTTCACTACATCTGAGTTCATTGTTTGTATAGTGTCATCTTTTTCAGGCTCACCATCATTTCCATGGTCATCTTCATGAACTGGGGGCATAATTTGAAGCTCAACATCTTTCTGAATGAAAGGTTCATCAAGGCTGAGGGCACTCAGACTTGAGGCACAAGAGAATCCATCCGGAGTACTTTCTGTGGCAAAATGCAGCAGTGTGTCATTGTCTGGAAGTACTTGAACTTTCTGGACAGCAGAATTCACAGCCGCATGCCTTGGAGCCAAATCCCTCTTTTCCATATGAGATACTTTCATTTTGTGTTTTCCTTGGGGTGGATGTGATGGAGGTGGAGTTTTACAACGACTTGGAGGCATTGTTTGCCCAGGACTATCAGGAAGATCACTTGGGCTGATAATTCCACTAACCATGCCACTGCATGGTTCACTCTGCACAGAGCTAGCTATAGAATGACTCTCAAAGCTATCGAGGGAGCTCACTGAAGTACACCTGCTGAACATAAGAGGTGTCTCTTGCACATAATGTTCTGGGGGACTTTTAGGAGTTTGAGCACCACTTTTGGATGGAGATTTAGCTCCAGATGAAAACTCAACTGCTTTATGTCTTGAGCCATCAGACATGGAGACACCAGCACCTTGATTTCTCTGAGGTTTCATTCGGTTATACTGTGAAGTGCTTTTGGTTTCAGCAGTATGTTGTTCTGCAACTAAAATACCAGAAGACTCTTTTTCTGAAATAGCTAGATTAGGATAGTTAGTTACAGCAGCCATGGATCGCTTACGACCTTCCATTTCATCTTCTTCGGATGACAAAGATGACAAAGAACTGCCTCGCGAAAAACAGATTGGCGTGTCCTCAACACAGTATGTCTGCAGAGTCTCTTGATTAATTGCAGGAGACTTGCATGTTGAATTCTTTTGGATAATTCGATTCGGCCCAGACCTTGTTTGAGGTGGGAGAAGCTGCTTTTGCCTGTTTGAATTCTTTATGGATGCGGTCATGTTTCCCGGGCTTAAATGATCCTTTGTTAAACTGTGAGATGATGATTTTGGATGGCTAAAAATTGTTTTTTGGGAACAGTTTTCTGAATATTTTAAGCTGTAATCAATTGGTTGTTCCACATGATGCTCCTCGTTATATTTCATGCTGTAATTAGTTGGCTGATCTTCCTCCTGTTGTTGTTCTTCTGAGTACCGCTCACTGAAGTTGGTTGGCTTGTCACCATAATCATCAACAGGGCACATAGTCTGGCTGATCTTTTTAGTCATTCCAAGGCTAGAACTACTTTGTTCAGAAGAATTGGAACTCCTTGACCGGAATCCAGCAGAACACTCTGGTGCCACAAATCTCGACGGATACGTTGCGTGCGTTTCCTCACTGGTGACATTTGCCTCTGTGTACACTGGATAACTTGGGGTTTGAGACTGCACTGCTTTCTGATCTACCCGTTTCACATCATCACCATGATGTTTAACTCTTGCCCACCTTTGATTCTGGCTCGGGCTCTGTCGGCCAGAATTCAATTGTTCATCTGAGTATTTTAGGCTGTAATTAATAGTAGTATCCAGGTCCCCATTATCATCCTCCATATGATTGGCACTGTGAATCTTATGGGCAAGGTCAGCAGGATATGTCCCGTAAATGCTGCTTTTCCCTTCATCTTCAGAGTAAGACTCAATGGAAGGTTTCATCTGACCCCTTCTGCCATAGCCATCAGTACTGCTAACACTGTTCAAGCTGTCATTGGATGCCCTATACTCAATCTTTAGCATGGGACAAGGACGATTTGAGTGCTCAGCTTTGGCAAAGTTGAATGGATTTAAATGACCAAGCATGGTAGATGTATGCCTCAAGGCACTTATTTCATCCGGCACACACTGAGGGTCCGGTGTATTGCCAGCACTCCTGTCTCCTTGGCTTATATGCATGCTTTCCACCTCTTCCATTACCTTGGCAATTTGCGTGGCTGTTGATGTCTGCATTCCTATTCTCTTGGAGGGTTCATCTGAAGGGTGAAATCCACCAGGTACAGCTCCTTTCAGTTCCCGATCAAGGCTCCGATCCTTCTCACCTTTGGAAGTGTCTGAACTATCTCTGTTTTCTCTAGATGAATTAGGCAGGACTGGAGTGTTTACATAAGGACCATGAGGACATATACTGCTGGGACTTAAACTCTCCGACCGACAGTTATCATTATGATGGGCAGAGTCCACAACAAACTCACTGTAAACAATCTGCTTATGTCTCGGTTTGTTCTTTTGAGAAGCTTTCGGACTCAAGTTATCGATATTATCGAAAGTCTCTGAAAGGTGCTGCGCATCCAGTTCTTCAATTAAAGCTTTCTGTTTTCTGGCCTGGAGGGATGGCAAGTTGGATCCTGGAGACATGATGTTGGCATCCTTGTATTTAGTTGGTCTATTAGCCATGAGATTTCGCAAAGCCGCTGCACTGCCCATAGCTATCATTTTGTGCTTCGAGTGAATGAGATTTTTCAACATGCTGACAGCTCCCATGTCCCACAGACCTTCTTGGTCCTTTGCATTTCGAGCAGAAAGGTTCCAGAGTGTTCCACATGCGTTACTGACTATTGTTAAGCTGTGAGACTTTAGATGCTGAAGTAGAGTCTGGAGACAGTTGTTTTCTCTCAAAATTTGCCTACAAATACAGGGAAGAAAATTAAAATATGCTATTTTTGCAGGAAAGGAATTCAAAGTAACCCATAGTTTATCACTAATACACAAAACGCTAAACTATTCATTGATTGTGTAGAGCACAGTGGAGTGGATTAAACTTGGAAAAAATAACTAAAACATGGTCCAATTAAATATTACTGTCAAGTAGAATATTTTGATTGATTTAATTGTAAACAATAACATATCTTGGGCAGTGAACTTTCTTATACTTATGATTGTACATTAAAAGGTGTCATTTATAAATCTACATGCCTGTGATCTTCATTTGTAGCAATTAGACTCGACACATTTCGCAAGATGCCTCCTCCGCTTTCAATAATTGCAAGGGTGTTGGTTTGACTTCGGTATGTTAGTGTGCTGACTAAAAAGGCCAGAGCGCCATCCACAGCACATATATCAGCTTTGTTTTCAGTGCAATGTGCTGACAAGTTCCAAAGGGCACTTAGAACACTCTTTAGTGTGGATTCCTTGAGGAGAAAAGGAACAAAATTATTCAATTTTCCATCCTTTTTAAGAGGACATCAAAACCTATCGATCAATTCTACAATTCATCAATTCTACAAGCTCTACAAAACCAAATTTTTGTTAAACTTTAAAGAGCAAACAAGACGAAATGAAACCTGGGTGTAACCACATTAAGGACGCAGACATTCACAAAGGTATTTGAATTTTTGAGATTCACCTTCTTAACATCCAGCGCACATTCCATGAGAGCCTTCACACTGCCAACCTCACGGAGTGTCTTCTTACTGTTAACGTCAGCGCGCCAGGACAAATTCCTCAGAACACTGGCGATCACCTAAGTAAATAAAGTGAAGGGTTTAGAGGTGTCCACTTCAAATGCATTCACTGTAAACTCTTGGGCAGAGTCTGCATTTGCCAAGGGGCTACAGGCCATGTATCTACAGTACGCAGCTACTGCACCTGCTGTAAATCTTCACTGTCAGATTTCAACTGGGCCACCATCGCCCTCATGCAGCCTTTCATGGAGCATAGGGTTGCCTGTAAGAGAAAATATTAGTATAGGTTGCCTGATTAAATAAAAAAATGTAAAATACTACACATTTCCTTTGTGATAAATTTGGTATTTAATAATTCATTTCATATGTTTAATTTTTCATTGTAATATTAAAATATTTTGGGTGTTTGTGGAATTACAGTCCACTCAATGGTGTGAGTGGAAGGTATTTATTGATTTTTCTTAATTTTCCTCATAGTGTCTATAGTTGGCTGCAGTCAAGCTTAACATTTCCACCTTGTCATGATGAAATATCCAATATCCAAGAATATTAACATAGTTTTTGAAATGCAATATCCCTTGAACAATTGCTACCGTTGCCAACTGTAAGTTAATCATATTTTCATCAAATGCTCACTTTAGCTAAAAATGTCATACCTTTTGTTGTATATTTTTTTTTACATAATGAAATGCAGATTTGCAATGCGTCACAATGTTACACTGTAACAAATTGCACTCTAAACCACTGTGACCAAATCATAGGTGTAGTGACAAATGCAGGCACCGTAATGAAATAATTCTTTGTGGTCCAGGTCCATGAAAGAACATATGTTGGTACAGTGATAGCCAAATTATATGCCTATTTGCTGAACAATGCGCATCAAGTTGGAGAATTCTGTTTGGGATAATGTGAGCTGCTACCTATCAGAATAACATAAGATGTTTGAACAGTATGAGTAGGTGTGTGTGACTGCACTGAAAGAGCTGTTCTTCCTCTGAACAAAAGACCAACCATCATGTGATTGGTCTAGTTCAAGAGTACGCCGAAAGGCAAAGCCAGTAAAGCCCAATTCAAACTTTGAAACTGAGTTCAAATCAGATCATGCATTCTGATAACAATTAGCATCCTATTAAATCAATTTTAATAATATTTAAGTAAATTAATATTCAGGTATATATTCTGGTATTTAAGAACATATGGCATAACAGTATATCTGTGGCATTAAATCATTGTTTGAAAGGCTGAAATACTTGTAATTGGGAAGTTATGAGGTCTCAAAGACACCCTATACAGAGACCGGCCCACGTGGGTGGTTAAGGATTAAATGAGAAATACTTGTAGAAAACTTTTGAAAGAAGCACCTTATTGGCCACATCTCCAAACGTAAGGTTTGTGAGGGCCATTCCTGCGTATCTTCTCAGTGTCACACTGTAGTGGTCACTTGTCAGCCCATATATCTCACAGTCCACCTGCAGTAATTCCCCAATCGCCTGGAGGGCACCTAGAAGGCAACCAGAGTGAAGAAGTTCTCTCTCTTTTCAGCAAGTCTGAACATCTCATTTTTAAAAGATGTATTTGTCCGCACATCAAATAACTGGATAATTATATAATATCCAAAGAACACAAAGGCGTTTACTGAAGAGCTGTGTTTTACTGTTACATCGTTTGCCTTGCATGCACTTAATGAATCATGAATGCTCACCGAGCTCGTTCATGGCATGCCTATGCTCCTCGTCGAAGGAGAGTTTCATGAGAACGCAAACGGCAGGACAGATCTGATGCTCCACTGGCGAGGGCACTGGTGCCGGGAAGAAAGCAAAATTAGCAGGGCTTGCAGACTCAAGTGTCAGACAAACACACTGGCTGATGGACTGATGACTAGCGGCATCCAAACATCAAGAGGACCCACTGGGGTTTTGGTCCTGGTCAACACCACGGTCGTGGACCTGCTGCCACTCCCAACATGTCTCGCAGTAGGCCCGGATCTGCTCCAGGAGGTGCAGTACGCGGATCTCCCTGCGGCCGCGCTTGTCATCCGGCTGTGAGTGGATGATGTTGTGCAGGGCGGCGCTGGCCCGGGCGCGCGCCTCCTTGCTGCCTCGTGAGTTTCCCAGCAGTACAGAGTCCTTGTCGTTGCCGTGGAGCAACTGGATGAGCAGCGGCAGGCAGCCCGATTGGCGCATGGCGATGCAACTGTCCTGAGAACTGGACATGGCCAGCAAGGTGCGAGACATGTCATCCTTGTCGTGAGTGCCTAGCATAGATAAAAGGGAGTAGACCATCTCCACCTACGGACAGACAAGGAACAGGTTTATGTGACCCAGTTCTGCTGGGTGAGAATGGAGGCAAAGAGTACACACAGGGATCACACACTCTATACCAGTGTTTCTCAATCCAATCCGGGGGGACCCCAGACAGTCCACATTTCTGCTCCCTCCCAGCTACCAGCACATCTGTACCAGGGGTTTCGGAATTCTTCATTGCTTGATTGTTTGGTTCAGTTGTGCTGAGAAGAAGCAAAAATGTAGACTGTCTGGTGGTCATGCAGCTGCACGATCTACTTATACAGCTGGAGAAAAGTTTATTCACATGGGTGTCCGTGAATAAATTTTGCTAAAATATTTTTATTCCGTTATAGGAAACAAAACTTTTTCAATATTATATACCATACTTTTTTTTTTTTAAGAGTAAAGTGCTGTTTTTGCATGAGCTCTGCATGCAAGACAATAATAAAGATTCTCATCTTTGCTGTTGGACTCATGCACAGTGCAGTATTTGTGAGAATGAGTGTGGAGAAGAAAAGCAAATAAGACCTGGGGCCTCATGTATAAACGGTGCGTACGCACGAAAATGTTGCGTACGGCCGTTTCCACGCTCACGTCGAGATGTATA
>JAODLC010000123.1:2920172-2930204 GCA_026781145.1 Hippopotamyrus pictus | reverse complement strand
GGTTCAAAACTCTAGACTCACTTACAACTCACTTTTATTGGAAAAATAAACCACCAAGAATCGCACTTGCCACTCTATAGAATTCCAAACATCAGGGCGGACTAGAAGCTCCAAATTTCCATCATTACTTTCTTGCAAATCAATTACAATATCTTCTGAAATGGATACAGAAGCAAAAATTCCACCCATGGTTAGCATTAGAATGAAATTTAACAACCCTCCTCTCAATTGCAGATTTTCTATTTCTGTCACGAAAGGCAATAAAACTTGACTCTTTCAAACATAACACTATTCATACCACTCTGACAGCCTGGTGGAAAACCAATAAAATAACTAAGTCAACCCCGACACCTTGTAAACTCACCCCCATATGGCACAAACCTTGACTCCTTAATACATAAGACCCCAATTCACTTTTCAAAATGGGAATCTAAAGGTATCACCCACCTCCATCACCTATTTGAAAATAACCAATTCCTACCTTTTCATACAACTGTCCAGAAATATGGGATCGGAAAAGACCAGTTCCTTTATTACCAACAACTCAAAGCAATAATTAAAAGCAAAATTAATAAAAACAACATACTTCAACCCACAAATACTATTGAACAGTTATTAAGAATTGCAGTTCATCCAAAAAGAATAATTTCCAAACTCTACAAAATGATTGCCTCCTCAACCTCGTCCATAACACTTCCGATGGCAAAATGGGAAAATGGCCTGGCGCTCCCTACAACCCCAGATTTCTGGACAAATATCTGCAAAAATATATTCTCCATGACCTCTAATACTAACAACTTATACAATATAAAACTATACATAGGACTCACATCACTCAAGGTAAACTATTTAAAATGGGATTAGCCAACACAGACATCCACACTGTACCTCGACGAGCAGTGACATATTTGCACACTACCTGGTAGAAATGTGAACCTTCACTGGTCTCACGATTCGATTTGATTACGATTATCATGTCAGCGATTCGATTCGATATCTTGATGCATCCCACCAATTTTTCTACATTACTTCACATTATATTTTCAAATACAAATACAAGCAGTGAGATGTAAGCTCCCGGTTTTATTTAGCCTGAAAATGTAAACAGAAATTGTGACATTACATTAAATTGTAAACAGAAACAAAGAATATAGACATAGCTTATCAAAATATAAACAGAAACTGTGAGCTACCCACATCTCGGAACAAACACGGCTGCCTCCATGAACGCGCTGCTGTGTGTTGTTGCTGTATATTTTAGCAGATATGGAGTGAGATTCTTGTTTATCTCTCGGAAAAAATAAACATGAACTAGTCAAACCGCATTAACAGCTTTATAAAATATTTTAGTACATTCATAGCTGTCACGCCCGGCTCGTACGATCCTCGCGTGTGTCACGCCTCCCTCATTACCTCGTGTTAATTCCTGATTGTACTCACCTGTTGCTTGTTCAGTTTAGCCTGTCATGTGTATTTAGTCCATGTCTCAGTCAGTATTCCCCAGATCAGTCATTGTAGTGGTGTAGTGTGTTGATGTTTGTTCGCTGTCAGCCCTTTTGTGCCAAATAAACCCCGATTACCCGTATCCCCGGCTCTGCTCGCCTGCTTCTCCTATCGCCTGTCTGCACGCAACATAACAGAATGACTGATCTCCCGAACGACTCACCGCAGCAGGACGAGGACCTATGGCTCGTCCTGCTGCACGAGGTGGGTTACTGGCGAGAGCTGCCGGAGATCTGAGAGGATCCCGGCTTATTTGCCCTGGCGGAGCAAAGCTGGACCCTACTACAGGGGGTTACCCGACGTACGGAAGCGCACGCAATGCGGAAGTGCGCGCCCTCCTGCAGCAGCTCGTCAGCCGGGTAAAAGAAAAGCGGCTCCAGCCGCTCGCCTTCTCCGAGGCAACCCCGTCTCCATCTACCTGTCCCGGCCGGCACAAGAAGAAGAGGCGCAGGGGAAAAGGGGAAGAAGCCACCCCGATGATGTTCTTGGGGGCGTGTTATTTCTCCCCAGCCTCTAGCTCCGCTGACGGTCCGGAGGATTCCCCCGATTCAGCAGGCTCCGGAGATCACCACAGCCGCGTGGCCCCTGTTACCATCAGCCTCCATATTTCAGGGCGGCCGCCTGGAATATGAGGGGTTCAGGGCTGTTTGGGATGCTATACCGCGGGTCCCGCGTTCCCGGAAAGGGGACAAGTCGTGCCCGGAAGCGCCGACCCTGGACGCACTGGCTGAAGTGCCCGACCTCCCGCTTGCTGCTGCCGCCATTGCCTGCGGCTCCGCCCAAGGATGCCACTCTGCACACGGCACTGCCTGCTGCTGCCCGCTGAGGCGCCCCCTGCTGGTCGCACGCCCGAGGTGCCCACTGAGGCCGCTAAGCCCGTCTCGCCTGTCCAGCCCGTCTCGCCCGTGGCTCCGGCCGTACCGCCTGTCCAGCCCGACTCGCCCGCGGCTCCAGCCGTACCGCCCACAGCCACACCTGCTACCTTGCTTGAGGTCCCTGCTCCAGTCCCCCCAACCCAGGTCCCAGTCCCCGAGGAGGTCCCAGAGAGTCCAACCACTGCTCCTTCCTCCTTGGAAGAGGAGGAGCTCAAGTGGGACCCCTCGGGGACCTCCCTTGTGACTCCCCCATCAATGCCCCAATGACGTGAAACTCCACGGGGTCCCCGCCTTTCTGTGTCCCGTAAGGGGAGGGGACACAAATGTCGGGTCCCGCCCACCCTGCACCCTGGCTCACCCGTGCATCCCCTGGCCGTGGCTCGGTGGCTGCCTGCGGGTCCTGCGGCGCCGACTCGGCGGTCGCCTTCGGGTCTCCCCCACCCGGTGCCTCGGTGCCGGTCCTCGGTCCCGCCTCTGTGACGGTCGCCTCCGGGCCCCCCTGCATCGGCGGGGCGTCGGACGGAGCCTTCCCCGGCTCCGGCTGCGCCTTCGCCTGCCGCGGCTTTCCCCTCCTGCCTGCACGCACCGGTGTTCCCTCCTGCTCCCTCCGTGTCCCCTCCGTCACTCCCTCGGCCCGTCTCCTTGGCCCCTGTGTGGTCCCCTGCTGCTCCTGCCACCCTATCGCCTGCGGCCCCTCCGGCCGCCACCCGTCGCCCACCTGGGCTCCCTCGGGCTCCCTTTTGTCCCCCGTCCATTCCTGTCTGGTCTCCCTTGTCTGCTCCTCTTCCCTTTGTCCCTCCTGTGGGTCCTTTGTTCACTCCTGGTCCTTTTGTTCCGCCTTTCTCCCCTTCTCCTGTGCCTACCTTCCTTGTCTGTTTGTCTGCATTTCCCGTTCTGTGTCAGGTCTTATGTTTGTTCTGCGTCTCTGTTCTGTTTCCGGTGCCCCGTTGATCTCTTGGTTTTGTCTTCCAGGTCCCGTTCCCTCGTCTCGTCCGACTCCTCCCCTGGGGCGCGCCCGGTGTGTGCACCTTTGGGGGGGGTTCTGTCACGCCTGGCTCGTACGATCCTCGTGTGTGCCACGCCCCCATCGTTACCTCGTGTTAATTCCTGATTGTACTCACCTGTTGCTTGTTCAGTTTAGCCTGTCATGTGTATTTTGTTCATGTCTCAATCAGTATTCCCTAGATAAGTCATTGTAGTGGTATAGTGGTGTTTTATGCCGCTGCCAGAAAATCACCAAGCAATGTCATTATGATATAATCGATTATGTTCTGTCACTGCATCGATGCAGAATCGTCCACATCTGCATCACGATGCATCGATTATGAGATTAATTTCAACACCCCTACTACCTGGACTTGTCAGCCAGTCAATCATTTATGGACTTCAGTCATAAAGACAATCTCTACCATCTTGGACTGTAGAATCCCGCTTTCTCCCTCATTTTGCCTTCTAGGAGACAACACAGAAAATGAAACACCCAGTACTTGTCTCTCTAACTATAGCTAAGAAAATAGTCTTTCAAAACTGGAAATCTAGGAATTCATGTCACATAAAGCATTGGATCAACCTAATTTCAGAACACATCCTTATCCATTCATAACTTTTCTTCAACTCAGTAATAAATGAACCACATATTCCTCACAACTCCTATTCCCTAGTCATTATCCTAGTATATATATCTCTTTCCCTTCCTCTCTTCTCATGAACAGTAACCAGTCTTCTCTGTAGACCTTTGTACTCGAATAATACACGACATAACTATATATATGTCTGTCTATATGTGTGTCTTTGCCTGTGTACCGTTTTCCTGTTAGGCTGTCTATTTGTCTGTTCAGCTATTTGTTGATTTGCCTCTCTGTATGGCTGTTAATGTCATCTCTGTGTCTATCGTATCGACTGTAAAGAAAATGTGATGACCCACCAAATTATATCATGTGTGATATAAAAACAAAAACAGTTCAATGTGACCTACTGGCATGGTGGATGAGGAGCTGGTACCAAAAAAAGGACTCGACATCAGTAGTGTGGCAGTGATTCAGCTATGCCCAGTGAGATATTTCACAAAGCTAAGTTATCTGTAAACTTTTCCAGCATTATAAAGGGTAAAATGACAAACCTATTCAACCACCTTAAAAGGGAGGCATCCGACAGAACTTCGTTTAATATTTAAAATAAAGTTTAACTCAGGACTTAATAGCCATTTTGAAAGAGGTGCCTTTAATGCAATATTGTACATTAAATTATGCTTATAGTCCTTAGGCCTGTTTGTGTCTGGATATTCTCCGCACTTCAAACTTGGGAAGAAAGATCGCAATTCAGATCATGGATCATGACTGAGTGTTAGAAAGACCATGATATGATATCTTGGGAAAATGACCAACCCCAGAGGTACGATTCCATCGTTTTTCAAATTTCAGTTATTTGACGAAAATATACCATACATTTCTATTGCACAGATCAAAAACCAGGACCTTTATTAGGTGCCAAATCTGCACTATAGTGAGAAACACAGCCAAGCTCATCATGCGTCTCTTGTGTGGAGAAGCTATGCAGATGGAAGATGGAAACTGCTGATGCCTAAGTAATGATGGTGAACCCGCAGAGCCGACGTACGCAAATGCTGCTGCAAGGGTGCAGCACGTCTAACCTGGTGAAGCATCTCTCTCTCTCACACCCTGATTTATATAAAAAGCTTAAAGATGGTCAGGCATGTGTGATAACAGAAATAAAACACCTGACAGTGATGTAATTTAGCAGTTATTACGCTTCATGTTTCTGTTTACAGCCTAAATACTTACCAGGCAGCCCACAGTTATACATTTCACCAGTCCACATTTTTGTCCCAGATTAAATATCCATGTTTTTGCTTTTTTCTTTCGCTTCAGAAAAGCGAAAATCCTCTTCGAATTTCTTTTAGTTAGCAAAAACAGGTGCAAACATAGGTCACAGGTGCAGATGCCAAAGCCTAACCCTAAGCCTCATTCAAACTGCTGCTGAAACAAGCGAAGGGTGACTGTACCTTTCAGCCTCTCCAGCAAGTCAATCTGTCCTGAAGAGTCCATGGATTCCTCCTCAATGCTTCCCTGCAGCTGTTTCAGTACCTCCTAGAAGAGAAAAGAGACACACAAAGTGTTAATGTGGGCACTGAGGATGGCTGGCTGACCTCGGCCTCCTCATGGCACAAATACATGCATGGAGGAGCATCATTATTTTATCAGGAAGCCAGAGGCTCCCTTCGCTTTCCCAAAGGACACTGGGCAGGTTACAGGAAGCACAAAAGCACCTAGATACAGTGAACGAGAGGTGCACCAATCCCACTTTTTCAGTACCTATATCATCAAGATCCCTGAACAGGAGGGTATGGGCCAACAGCAATCAACCAGAGCTTAGAGCTTTTTAAACTAGTAAATACAAAAGGAAAAAAATGTATGCCAAAAAAAGCTTAAAAGTTAATTAGGCTACTAAAAACATACATAACGTAATGTTCTACTTCATTTGTACATCTTGTGTTTTTGAGGCATTTGAAATTGAATTTGAGTATCTTCCAAGCAAGGATACACAAGTGGTGAATGCTTTAAAATGGCCCACAATTTTTCTCCCAGTGGCAACATCACCACTTACGAGGGGCTGCTATCACAATGAAGTGTGTATCAAAAGCTGTAGCAAGTGCGCAAAGCAGCCCAAGCTAGCCACTCCCAAATCATCCATTGCTGTTTTTTTATATTACTTGTGTTGTCTGGCATAATTGCGTGCACTTTGTTTAGTGTGATTTTGCACTGAATGTTACTTCCACCTCGAAACTTTGTTTTTACAAAGATTGCAAATCACTATGTTATAGTTGTTTCAAGCATAAACCACTTCCAAATTGCAGGCTTTTGTTAGTTTGTTTTGCTTGCATGCAAATCACATTTGCCATCATTACCCTCTGATGTTCTTACACTCCTCGTATTGCAAAGGGTATGCAACACAATGTCACAGCAGGCAGAAGTCACTGCGCTCACACACACACTGAGTGGCAAACAGACCGAGTGATAGCATTACCGTTAAGCTTGGATGCCGCAAAAAAATGTATCCAAAATGGGAAAGAGCTGTTGTGTGATTGTACAAATTGATTTAATAAGAAACCTTTTTACAGACTTCCAAAAACTAAATAAGTATCGGACATGGATCAATCACATCAAGGCAAGTCACCCAAGGCAAACAGATCCTGGGTGAGGAACCAGGCAAGTGCGGCTCATCAGACTCCTTATGATGAATACAAACATAGATTCACATTTTCCCTTGCCCGGACGCAGGTCACCGGGACCCCCTCCCCGGAGCCAGGCCTGGGGGTGGGGCTTGATGGCGAGCACGTGGGTCCCCCTTCCAATGGGCTCACCTCTTGTAGGAGGCCAAAGGGGTCGGGTGCAGTGTGAGCTGGGCAGTGGCCGAAGGCAGGGACCTTGGCGGTCCAATCCTCGGCTGCAGAAGCTAGCTCTAGGGACATGGAATGTCACCTCTCTGGTGGGGAAGAAGCCTGAGCTGGTGCGCAAGGTTATGAGGTTCCAACTAGATATAGTCGGGCTCACCTTGACGTACGGCTTGTGCTCTGGAACCAGTCTCCTTGAGGGGGGTTGGGCCCTCTTCAACTCTGGAGTTGCTCACGGGGCGAGGCATACTTATTGCCCCCCTGGCTGGGCACCTGTACATTAGGGTTTACCGCGGTGGACGAGAGGGTAGCCTCCCTTTGCCTTCGGGTGGGGGGACGGGTCCTGACTGCAGTTTGCGCTTATGCGCCAAATGGAAGTTCAGAATACCCACCCTTTTTGGAGTCCATGGGTGTTGGAAAGTGCTCCTCCTGGGGACTATTGTTCTGCTGGGGGACTTCAATGCTCACGTGGGCAATGACAGTGAGACCTGGAGGGGCGTGATTGGAAGGAACAGCCCCCCTGATCCGAACCCGAGTGGTGTTTTGTTATTGGACTTCTGTGCTCGTCACGGATTGTCCATAATGAACACCATGTTCAAGCATAAGGCTGGGCATATGTGCACTTGGAACCAGGACAACCTACGCCGCAGTTCGATGATCGACTTTGTGGTCGTATCGTCGGACTTGCAGCTGCACATATTGGACACTCGGGTGAGGAGAGGGGCGGAGTTGTCAACCGATCACCACCTGGTGGTGGGTTGGCTCCACTGGTGGGGGAGGAAGTCGGTCAGACCTGGCAGACCCAAGTGTATAGTACGGTTATGCTGGGAATGTCTGGCGGAATCCCCTGTCAGAAGGAGCTTCAACTCCTACCTCTGGCAGAATTTCACCCATGTCCTGGGGGAGGCAGGGGACATTGAGTCCAAGTGGGTCATGTTCCGTGCCTCCATTGTGGCTGTGGCCGTAAGGTGGTCGGTGCCTGTCGCGACCTTGTCAAGCTGAAGAAGGAGTCCTATCGGACCTTTTTGGCCTGTGGGACCCCAGAGGCAGCTGATGAGTACTGGCGGGCCAGGCGGAACACGGCTCTGGGTATGGGAGGAGTTTGGCGAGGCCAGGGAGAACGACTTCCATACGACTTCGAGGAGATTCTGGTCTACCATCCGGCGTCTCAGGGTGAGAAAGCGGTGCGGCATCAACACTGTTTATGGTGGGGATTGGACGCTGCCGACCTCAGCTTGGGACATTGTGGGTCTGTGGAAGGAATACTTCGAAGACCTCCTCAATCCCACCGACATGCCTTCTAATGAGAAAGCAGAGTCAGGGCACTTGGGGGTCACTGAGGTGGTTAAAAAGCTCCTAGGTGGCCGGGATGAGATCCGCCGGAGTTCCTCAAGGCTCTGGATGTTGCAGGGCTGTCTTGGTTGACTTGCATCTGCAGCATCATGTAGACATCGGGGGCAGTGCCTCTGGATTGGCAGACCGGGGTGGTGGTCCCCCTCTTCAAGAAGGGGGACCGGAGGGTGTGTTCCAACTATAGGGGGATCACACTCCTCAGCCTCCCTGGTAAGGTCTATTCAGGGGTGCTGGAGAGGAGGGTCCGTCGAATAGTCGAACCTCGGACTCAGGAGGTGCATTGTGGTTTTCGTCCTGGCCGTGGAATCTGGACCAGCTCTATACTCTCAGCAGGGTCCTGGAGGGTGCGTGGGAGTTTGCCCAACCAGTCTACATGTGCTTTGTCGACTTGGAGAAGGCATTCGACAGCATCCCTTGGGAAGTCCTGTGTGGAGTGCTCCGGTAGTATGGGGTGCCGGGCTACCTTATAAGGGCTGTTCGGTCCCTGTACAACCAGGGTCAGAGCTTGGTCCACATTGTTGGCAGTAAGTCGAACTTGTTTCCGGTGAGGGTTGGACTCCGCCAGGGCTGCCCTTTGTCACCGATTCTATTCATAACTTTTATGGACAGAATTTCAACGTGCAGCCAGGGCGTTGAGGGTATCCGGTTTGGTGACCTCAGGATTAGGTCTCTGCTTTTTGCAGATGATATGGTTCTGTTGGCCTCATCAGACCGTGACCTTCGACTCTCACTGGAGCAGTTCGCAGCAGAGTGTGAAGCGGCTGGGATGAAAATCAGCACCTCCAAATCCGAGACCATGGTCCTCAGCCAGAAAAGGGTGGAGTGCTCTCTCCGAGTCGGGTCGGGGGTCCTTCCCCAAGTGGAGGAGTTTAAGTATCTCGGGGTCTTGTTCACGAGTGAGGGAAGGATGGAGCGGGAGATCAACAGGAGGATCGGTGCGGCGTCAGCAGTGATGCGGGCACTGCATCAGTCTGTCATGGTGAAGATGGAACTGAGCCAAAAGGCAAAGCTCTCAATTTACCAGTCGATCTATGTTCCTACCCTCACCTATGGTCATGAGCTGTAGGTAGTGCCCGAAAGAATGAGGTTGCGAATACAAGCGGGTGAAATGGGTTTCCTCCGCAGGGTGGCTGGGCTCTCCCTTAGAGATAGGGTGAGAAGCTCGGTCATTCGGGAGGGACTCAGAGTAGAGCCGCTGCTCCTCTGCATCGAGAGGAGCCAGATGAGGTAGCTCGGGCAACTGGTCAGGATGCCTCCTGGACACCTCCCTGGTGATGTGTTCCGGGCATGTCCCACTGGGAGGAGGCCTCGGGGAAGACTGTCTCCCGGCTGGCCTGGAAACGCCTCGGAATTCCCCCAGAGGAGCTGGATGAAGTGGCCGGGGAGAGGGAAGTCTGGGTTTCCCTGCTTAGACTGCTGTCCCCGCAACCCGACCAGAAAAGTGGTAGATAATGAATAGATGATACATTCAACTAAAACTACAATTGATTTAGTCGACTAAAATTAAAAGTGTAAAGTGTCATTTTTAAAGTTTCCCTTTGATTCCAGGAAGTCATTATGTTCACAAAGATAAAATGAACCCAATGTTAAGGGATGGTATTAAGATCTGACTGTGCAGTACACAAAGACACATATTTCACTCTTATTTGAAACACAAACTTAAGTTTATTTACCCGGAAACAGAGTACTGTGAAACCAGTAGTGCCATTAGTGCAAAAATAAATTGCGAAATCATTTTTATTTAGTTCTCGTCTTGTTTTAGTCTGAAAGTAAAGGTTGCTGAGGGGGGACATGATCCAGGTATATAAGACTCACAGGTTTGGATGCTGTTCAACCAAATAGTTACTTCAGCATTAGTTCAAATACAAGAACTCGTGGCCATAGGTGGAA
>JAODLC010000123.1:2871660-2883712 GCA_026781145.1 Hippopotamyrus pictus | reverse complement strand
GGGGGCTGGTTGAACTTTTGACCTTTACAAAAAACCTTTAATATCTCAAAAAGTAAAAGAGATAGAACACTGATTTTCACGCTGATGACGTCACAATGTAAACAAACATTTATATCTCAGAAACTAAAACAGCACAAACAAAAATTTTAACGGCACAAATCTTAATTTTTGCGGCACAAACAGGCACAAACGTAGCACTAACCAAATACACTGGAATTTTTGTTTGTGCCGATTGTAGGGGGGTCAGCTTCACACAGCTCTGCATTCGACGTTCAGAAGACGTAGTAAAAAGACGTCATAAAAACTTTCATTCTGGCTCCTCAGGGGACGTCTTTTCTACGTATGACAAAGACGTCGAAAAGACGTTGTTTAGACGTATCTTTGCTTAGTGGGAAGTTCTTAAATGTACCTCTTTTTTGGCGCTTTTTTTATAGCCTTGTGTATTTTCTGGTATGCGTATATGTCTGTTTCCTACATATAATGGATTTTACAAGCCTGATCAATTAGTTTTAAGCCCGGAGGAAAGCATTGTAATAGTAAGAACTTGTTTTATATTTGTTTGGAATTTGCCTCTCTCTCTGCAAAGTTATGTATGGTCGATGCTATCTATGATACACATTGTGGATGCAGTTGACATGCACTGGATCAGAGTGTAATGTTTTAAGGTAACCGCTATTGAGATGCTTTTATTCAGGGAGGTCTCTGTTTCTGGTTGCTGCATATGACTGATGTGAAAATGTAAGCTTCCCAGTTTGTTGTTGTTTTGATGTGATTGCTCTCATTTGATACAGTGTCAAATTGCTTTATAGTTACTAATATTTAATAGTGTTATATTTAATCGTTGTATCGTTTTAGGGAGTGGGGGCAGAAAAGGGGCCTATGAAAAGTGTAGCCAGTGGGTCCCTGAATTCATTACTCCGCCACTGTAGATCAGGTATCTTATGCTTTACCAAACAGTGAAGGTCTTAACCCTGTCTGAGTTATTATGTATGTATTCAATGGCAGCCATATGCTAATGCATTATTATGAGAGGGTTAGGGTACGATTTTATAAATAAAACTTTGGAAAACAGAGAGACATTTTCTCCTGAAACAGCCTTCAGAAAATATTTTTCTCAAGTAGAAATCCTGGGAATAGAGAAAAGGGCTGACTTTTGTATTTATGGAGGTCGGGTCCTGTGGTGACCACGGCTGGCCTTCTGGACGGCACACATTGCGTAACTTAGCAGCTAAATGTGAAGGCAAAAAAGCAGCAGCAGGGCAGGAATGATGCCGAGCACAAAAGTAAGCATTCCAGCTTCTTTGGCTAAAGAGCGACATTAAGTACTTTCAAAAACTGCTTTGGAAAAACACCAGGCAAGAGATAGAACTGGAGACGTTTTGGCATAACTGTAAGACATGACCTTAGAGATACTTAAGTAAGTCAAATAAAAATGCAAAATTCCACAAAAACAACCTGACGTGCAAAAATACAAGATTTTGAATGTCAAGTGTGTTTATTCTCCTGGATTATCTCTGACATGATGTGAACAACTCATACATGAGGTATTACACGTGTGCATTTTAATTTAGGCTTTTTGTTTAATAAATTAAATCTACGTTCATGACACAACATTTGAAATGGTCTGCAGCATTATTTACCAGAAACACCCAGGAACAATATTCAACAATCAACGGCATAGCTTTAGTAATTATCCTGGTTATCATATAGTCAGTTTTAGCTATAATTTGGCATATATTTCTGGGCTCATCAAGCACAAAACCGAATGCTCAGGTTATACCTGCTCTGGTGGCCATTCTCCGACTTTACAGAGCTGCTGAGAAGCTTTGTGCTCTTCCAACATCATGCCAATCCAGGCATGAGTCAGTGGCTTGCTGCTGTACTGTAACTGTCAGACTCCAGAAGCAGCCATGATTTATAAACATAATTACAGTGTAGGAGAGTATGTGGGATGCATTGTTAAGGGCATGTTCCTTTGGGGGGTTTGACGAGTTTGTTGTTCCACTGAGTTATTTATTATTTTAACTATTTCTTATATCCAGTTTTGCTTCTGAATAATATTTTAAGTTTAAAATGTTTTTCTTTTCAGTTTGAGCCACAAATTAACCAAATGTGTTGTTTACAGTACTGGCTGGATCCTTTGAAAACCCTTGCCGAACATAAAGATTTGATAACAAGTAGGTATTCGCCTGATTTCTGTGTTTTAAGTCTTCCTCTTGCTAAATGTTACTTTCAAAATGTATCTGGCAAAGATGGGCAACCTATCTATCAGTATCTTGCTAAATTGTTAAGTGTCATTAATGTCAGTGACAGCCATGTTAAACCCAAATTATGGAGGCTGCATTGGAGAGTATAGGCCTGTGTCACATTCTCATTGGTCACTGCTTTAAGGCTGATTCATACTTCTCGGCACAATTTCAGCACTTGTGTATCCACTTTGTGTATGCGTACACGGAAACATTCGTAGTTCCTCCGGTCAACTTTGGACATGCGCACAACGTGTAATATTTATATTTTTATTAATGATAATAATATAAATTATTATTATGATATTCCCTGCACGTGTACCACACCAGTGGTTTCACTATGTTTTACAAACTCAGAGTGGCAGCTCACAGGGCTGCCAACTTCGGTCAGCTGCCCGGTGTGAGATTTTCAATTTGAGACGAGTCTGCACTCAAATACGCATGCATTTACATATATATATCATTTTTATTACATTTTAAATAGTCTGTAGAGTTGACAAACTACCCTGTAGAGTTTACAAATCCATCCATGTTCTTATGCGCAGTGTGTTTAGAGCTGCGCATACACCACTGCGTAGACAGATTTAGAGTGCAGCAGGCGTTCGTCCATGAAGGCGCATGATGACGTCAAACGTGTCATAAACGTTTGAACGGACTCGTCCACTAGTACGCATTCAGAGAAGTATGAACCAGCCTTTAACATCACTTTCTGCTGTATTGCCATGTGCATTTTCTGCATTGTGCCACCCACACCAGTATTCATATGGCTGTCCTGTAGGAATAGCTATGATTGGCAATCCTCAAGGCCTGAATGTGTGTCAAGTGTCTGTCTCAAAGCCCACTCCATTGATAAACAGGATAAAGAGGTCTAACACAATAAGCATAGTAGATCTTTTCCCGTTTGCTATGTCAGCAGCCAGCTGGACACAGTCATATTTGGCAGTTTCTTTGCAGAAGAACAAAAGTAGCATTGGCCTGTGCTCTCAGAAAGATAAAAAAGGGAAAACGGCATCTGAAATGTTGGAGGGCCATACTGAAAATCAAAATGTTGGCTAATCTGTTGGGAAAAGAAGCCTTGGTACAAACGCGGAGGTGATGTTGCTCTCTAAATGGGCTATCTGTGTTACTCCAAAAACGGATGGACCTCAGGCCAAAAAGGTTATACTGTATAAAACAGTAGGAGGCAACATCCTGACTACAGAACATTGTTAAATCACCCCGAGTCTCCCTTTTCTGTCTTCACAGTTTGGCCGCCTGCACTGTTTAATTTGTGCCCCCGTTCATATTTTAGCGGGACCTCCCTACATCCTCTACTTTGGAGTCAAGTTTTACACCGAGGATCCCTGTAAACTAAAGGAAGAAATAACCAGGTCAGTAACAGTATTAGTAGCAGTATTCATGATAATTTTTTAATACTTGTACTATATTAAGACAGTCATTGGCTTGTCTGTTTGAAGCCCCCATATTTCCTGATCCCGCCCCCCAGCTGTTTTCACCCCACCAGCCTCTGCCGGCCTCCACCCCTCCGGTTCTGATCCGGCGGCCCCTGCTACAATTTGCCCTTCTCCCCAGGTACCAGTTCTTCCTCCAGGTGAAGCAGGACGTGCTGCAGGGTCGCCTGCCATGTCCATTCAGCGCTGCCGCGCAGCTGACTGCTTTGGCCGTGCAGGGTGAGTTTGTCCCCCCTCCCTCTCCCCCTGTTGTGACCATAATTGCGACCACTGCAGGTACTCGTGTGAGACAATCACTCCATGGTTACTTGGTTCAGAAAACCTGTTCAGGTGAACCAAAACTGAAGCATTAGTATTTCATTGGCTACTATAAAGTGTCAATCTCAGAAATATGATCAAAACAGATTCCAGAGAGCAATATAATCCTTACCTTCACCTATTTTATAACAAAGAATTGATATATAGACATGTGTCGTTACAATTTATTAATGACTGTGTCAGGCAATAGGCGTCGTCGCCATTAAATCTGAGGGGGATGTGTCCTCCTTTAACATAAAATATTAGTTTTATGCCTCCCACATTCAAAATGCTTCTGACGCCCCTGGTGTCAGGATTCAAGGATTTATTGTCATATGAACAGTGAATGGTCACTTATACTGTGTAATACAGATCTTACTTTGCATGTACTTCCAGACACTGGTAACCCAAACAAATTAAACCCAAAACACAAACAAAACTTAAGTCACTAAAAGCAGGGTACAGTAGATTTATGACAATAAATATATATACTCAGTGCAATTTAAACATATAATGCAAATATTGTAAGTATCTCAGCATATCACTTTAATATTATTATATATAATTAGGTCCCTGGGAAATGCTTTCTGTCACTGACTCATTATTTATGAGTCTTTGTGGGTATTTTGGGGGAGGATTGATGCACTTTGTCAGGAATGCAATTTCACTGCACATCCTGTGGTCATCCAGAGTCCATTTTTCTCTCTGACTCTCCTTCCCACAGCCGAGCTGGGCGATTATGACCCATCCAGGCATGTGCCGGGGTACGTGTCGGAGTACCGCTTTGTGCCGGATCAGAAACAGGAGCTTGAGGACGCCGTGGAGCGGATCCACAAAACCATAAAGTAAGGAGGTCTGCCACTGTACAATGGAAAGACAAGCCCCTCTGTTTCATATGAGATAAGTCATTTTTTCCCCAATTTACTGTTTTCAAATTTATCACTAAGTAACAGGCCATTTCCAGAAAATGGTCTTCTTTCCAGTATTGTTTTATTATCCCAACCTTTTATTATCCCAGCCAGGTTAAAACCAGATGAATGACTTCCAGCTAAAACCTGAATCGTGCAACAAATGATGTCAAACACTGTGAAAGTGGTTCACCCTGTAGCTACAGCTGGTGTCCTATTAATACACTCTGCTGTCACATTACTGATAAGAAGCTCTTTCAGCAATACCAGTCTGCTCCCAGAATGTTTATTTATTTGGTGTCTGGAAAGAGCACAATTACACATTAATAATAATCCATTAGAGGAGCATTGATTAGTTAAACATGCATGTGTTTCCATAGCTGTACACGCTACTTAATGTTAATGTACCGTTTCAGTGGTAATGTCACACTCCATTAGCATTTCCCTGTTGTCTTATAATAATGTTGCCCTTATTCTTGATTATTAAGAAGGACAACTTTGTGATATACAACCAATAAAAGCCGTTTAATGTACATCTGAACTGAATTTAAATATGCAAAAATAGCAAAATTCTCAGAAATGTTACATGTGTCATGGACCTAAGACTGGAAGCTGAAGTGATTCGACTATATTTTATTTTTATTAATGTTCACTGAACCCTGCTGCTCAGTATATAAGGCTTGGGGGCTTTTGAAGTGAAATTGAAATTTAGTTTGCAGCTTAAAAACTGTGACAAAATAGGATTTGGCTTCATCTAAAATTCTATTACTTTTAGATTCGATAGAGGTTTTCCTCAGGACTTAGTCTGAGACTGAATAACCTTACATTATCATATCATTATATAGATGTTCCAAACAACAGAAGAAAATTGAATCTTTTTACTGCATAATCTTCTTTTTCTGCTGTATCTGATGAAAGCGTTTTAATGCAGACTGCCAGACAAAGATTTCTGCATGTAACACACAGGCTTCCCTTTCATCCTGGGACTCAAGTAGCGTGCACATATAGAAATGCATATGTATGTAAATATAAATGTATATATATATATAAAAGATCCCACTTATAATACTGAACATATCAGCATGTATGCATAGATCTCAGAATGCTTTTGCAAGCCTATTCCCCTTGGGGAATAGGCTTGTAAAATAGCATGTAAAACAGGGCGTGATGTAAAGCACATTAATATTAACAAATTGCATAGATTGTGAATTATGAGTGACTGGTCTGGGAAACGATCTTATGTTCCTCAGGAAGGTTATCACTTTTTTAAAATGTAGTACCATGTAGATTTATAAAGTCTTGGCTGAATTTTTGTGCACTTTGCATTTGCCATAAATTCTTAAATCACCAATTACCTCTTCGTCTTAGCGCGCAGACACCGAACACTGTAAATCAATGTAGAAGTGAAGCTCTTCCATTCATCTCTCTCTCTGTTTGACTGCTGGTGTGCTCCCCTTGGATGATTTTAAACAACTGCCATTCATCAATTTATGGAGGAATAAAAAAATTAGACAGAACGATTATCCTGTATAACTATGTCCATATAACATAAACGAAGATATTCAATTAAATCGGGACGTTTGAAACTAATCTCTAACTTTTTTCAAAACATGGCAGCACCGTTTCTTTTCTTGGTGGTTATTTTTATAATTTTTCCCTAGGGGGGAGGGGGGTACAAGCTTCAGGAAGGGTGGATCTAGACAATTTCCCCATCCAAATTTCCTGAAATCTGTCTGAATTGACTCAGAATCTATGCTCTATGCCAGTGTAATACGCTGCCCCCCGCCCCCCCACCAAGTGAGGAGTTCACAGCCAGAGGAAATTGGTGCCTTTCCTCTTAGAACCTGAGCTATCATTTCCACAACTGCACAGGAATTCTTTCATTTTCACATCCTGTCTTGCTCTCCTTTAAGACACACACACATGTGCAGAGGTGGGAGTGAGGGTCTGAGCACCGGGTCAGTCATACATCCAGTGGCCCTGGAGCACTGAGATACCATGAAATACCCTGTTTGCCCTATGGTCAGCTTCAGTGGTCAGTGTACAGGTTGTATGGGTCCAAGTCCACAAGGTGAATGACCTGACTTTCGATAGCATATGATCATGGGATTATATCTAATGCTCAGTGCTTCTTTGACTCTTTCCGGATGGTTCTATAGTTACTCTGCTATATCTTTTCTTCCTTTTATATGTTATATTTCTCCTGTTTTTTTGTAGCATGTTTTTTCTTAATGCCACTCAGTTTCGTCTCTATATGCAATCTGTGGCCCTTTTCATAACTATAGCAATGAGAGCTTTATTCTCATAGCATAGTTCTCCATGTGTTTTATCTATACTATTAAAATGGAAACAATGATCTGTCCCATAATAATCACTGTCTGAGTCCATGTTCACAAAGAAAAATGTTGCTATGTTCATTTCAGAAAATTAACTTAATTTTTTTTAATTTTAATAGTTTTAACTTAAAAAATTAACTTTAAAATGTAAACATTCTATAAATCATTGTCCATTGCCATCAAGGTCTAACCTTCCTGTCTTTCTTTATCTTAAGGGCTTTAATTCTGCGCTCCCTGTCATGTTGTCCTTAAACAGCACCTTCAGTTCAGGTTATGATTTTGTCAGCTTCTTCTTTTGACATTCCACTTCCTGACATAGCCTCCCAGTCTGGGCCAAATGTTGAGCTCGAGCACAGCCTGCTTCAGTTTTGTTTGTTTGTTTTTAGATTCTCACCACAAGCTAATCTTATTAGCTGATATTGTCAGCCGGTATTTTACATGGTTGCATATCTCAGCCTACGGTATAGTTTCTGAGTTAGGGAAACGTAATTTAGTGACACAGAGTGTGGAATAGCATGGCTTTTGGTGAACGAGGAAGCAATTTATGTGGCTAATTGCCCTCACATGCCCGACATCACAGGGTGTTTGACTTTCCCAAGGAGAGCAGTTAGTTCCACCCTCTTGCCCTGCTGTGTAAAGAGGTCCTTGACAGACAAGTTCTTCATTGCCATAGTGGTAATTTCCAAAAACAGGCAGCAATAAATCCATCCTAACTTTGATAGCTACTACCAAGCATGTATTTAAATATAGTGGTGGTTTCCACCTTCCGTGTCAGGAAATATTCCATGGTTGGGAATCTACAAGTGTGTGCATCGGAGTATGATTGCTCAGTGTTTTCACAGGTCTCAGGGTGGTTAAACATTTGCCTGCCTGGAATTCGCAGGGACGGGGGAGTACAACCCTTCAGTAAGCTGCTGGAAAAGTGAGATGCCTTTATCTTGAAGGCATGCGGCCCTAGTGAAATAAATGATGCATGAAAAACCGAAGCACGTTGCACACGCCTGCCCTGCAGGGACTGCCTGGTGTCTAGTGTGCAGACTGAATCATTCACAAACAGATGGAGCCTTGCTGACACTGCACTGAAAATGACGTGCCGAAAGATGGTTAAAATCCATGTGAACTTCTTTATATGTTAATTTGTCGTTATCCTTCTCATGCCTTGTAAATGAAACATATTTCATTGTAATACGAGACAATTATCTTGTGTAGTAAAGCAGCTGTTTTGTATCCACAAAAGGTAAAGTTCAGCCATAAGAGTCTGAATTCAATTAGGTTACCAAAGTTATTATTGTAATCAGTGCTCATGATGTATCTCAAAATCTAAGGCAAGAGTATTTTAAAGTAACAGAATTTTTTTGTGCTACTATTCAAATACATTTTACTCTGTGTTGATTAAAATTAAAATTACATCTATCAAAATTACACACACACACACACACACACACACACAGTGGTACCTCAGTTCTCTAACTCATTAGAATTCGAATTTCTTAAAAGTTGAACCAACCAGTTCGAAAAAAAAAGAGCTCGATCTGAATCTCAGAAGTCAAACCGTGAACGCCGACCTAAGATAACTTGGACGCGTGGGGAAATGAGTCACGCGGCACGTTTCTCAGCGGAAACAAAGGGTAACGCTCCAGTCTCAGTCTCGCATTCGCTGTGATAGCATCTTGCATGTTTATACTAGCTGAATACATATATTTAGACAATAAAAATACATTTAGACAATGATAGACAGTAATAGTAATTATTATTATATAATAAAATACCTTTAAAAATAAAGATTTCTTATTCATTATTTTAATATTAATAATAAACCATTAATACGTTTAATTATAATAATATTGTGCCTAGCGGGGACAGAATGGAAACAAAGGCGCAGACGTCAGGGTATCAGGGAATACAGGGTTTAATTACAGGTAAGGCAGGCAAAACGCAGCGGACAATACAATGACCGGACTCTGAAAACAAACTGAAACGATGACTAAATACAGAGGACTAATGACAACAACCAGAAACAGCTGATCACACGGGGATTCCACACGGGGTTAACGAGGGGCCGTGGCACCCGGAAGGAGCGGACGATCGGGGCAGGACACATTGTTTGTATACATTTATTTTCTTACTTTACATTAAATTACTGTTTTGATAAATATACTTAGATGTGTTTAGTACAGTATACGCTCTTCTTGTTTTATCCGGTTCATTTTGTGTTTAAATGCTAAAAAAAACATATTTAGATGTAATTTTTTGGGGCCAGGAACCAATTAATTGGTTTTCCATTATTTCTTATGGGGAAAATTCGATCACAACTCGAACTTTTTAGGATTCGATCCGGATATATTAGGGCTGTCAATAGATTAAAATATTTAATTGAGATTAATCACACAACTGTCCATAGTTAATCACAAATTAATCACAAATTAAATCATGAATTTATTCATCATTCAACATTTACCATTAGGGGATTTTTTTCGGGTGTTAATATCCTTATCAATATTATAGTTGGCAAGGCATGATTGCTTTTTGCAAATGTATGCATTTATTATTGGAAATCAGTTAACAACAATAAGCAACAAAGATTGTCCAAAAGTCATCAGAAACTCTTCATCACTTAAGAAAAACTCAAGCCCAACAACAGATCAGCACGTTGACCTGCTAAATATTACATATTACTTAGTTATATAACTAAGTATAGATCAGAAGTCGGCAACCTTTTTAAAACAAAAAGCCATTTTATCCTAAATGTCTGAACCAAGATTTACAAAGAGCCCCAATGGATAAAGGGGTCTGAGATATGATTTTTAATGCAATATCGGTATATAAGCATTTAATACAAAAACCAAACTTCAAGTACTTACAAAAAATAAAGAAATACAATTCCGGTGGGGGGGGGTTCTCAGTTTTAAATCACTCGAACGCACAGCGCAAAGGTGACTAATACCACAATATTGTTCAGTTCTGTAGCGATAATCTTCACCATCACCCAAGTTTGTTTGGCTCTGCAGTTGTCTGCCCTTCACTCTCCACTTCACTACTTGTAACTGTACTGATCGAGCAGAACAAAATGTCCTCACTGCTCCGAACAGTTGCCATCTTGCCATTATTTTTCCCACATTAACTTTGACAGCCCTTTATATATATATATATATATATATATATCTCAAATGTATAACAAAAATGTATCCTTGTTTTACATTAACGGCTACGCTCAAGCCATTACATTGATTAAAGATCTCCATTCTAATTTAGTATCCTCTTTGGTTACAGGGGACAGGTGCCATCTGAAGCTGAATTAAATTATTTAAGAATTGCCAAGACTCTTGAAATGTATGGTGTTGATCTACATCCCGTATTTGTAAGTTTGTTTGCGTTTCCTATTCTGTTCAGCTATTGAAGCCACTTTAGACCTTTGTTTTTTCCCCACATTTGAATCTCCCCATTCTTGCTTCATTCTTTCTTTACAGGGAGAGAATCAGTCTGAATACTTTCTTGGATTAACGCCAGTTGGAGTTGTTGTTTACAAGAACAAAACCCAAGTTGGAAAGTACTTCTGGTAGGTAATCGTCAGGAACTGGTGGTTTACCAACCGCATGCTCATAATTGAAATCAAACAATTAAAATCACAGTAAAAAAATTACGTTTTTGCATTGTAATAGAATTTACATGTTTTGTTCATCATTGGACTGCATTTACTGAAAGAATTAAAGCCAATAAATATTAATCCTGCTTCTTAATCCTTAGGCCAAGAATAACAAAAGTACATTTCAAGGACACTCAGTTTGAGCTGCGTGTCATGGGGAAAGATGTGAGTTTTCTATTATTTATAAACAGGAGTTAAAGCATACTGATTCTCATTTGTTTCAAAATCAAGTGTATAATTCTTTTTCATTGTATTGTATAAATTTGTGTGATTTTAATGAGTACTGACAAATTTCTTTCAAATTTATTTATTGTACGCAATATAGTTCCAAACCAAAAGGGGGGTGTCGTTCATTGCTGTGTAGATACGTTGGATAATGCGCAGTAAGCAGGAAAAAAAAACATCAAGTGAAAAAAACATCAAGAGTTTTTCAGATTCAGTCTACTTCAGTCTCAGGAAGCAGAAAATGACACATCGTGCGCAGCTTAGGAGGTAGAAAGCAGTTTGGTCAAGCAGAGATGAGAATAAAATTGTAAAAGTGCACCTTTAATGCGCTTTATACATAATTCTGTTTATTCGCTTTTTCTTTGTGCAAAAACGTACAGTGAAGCAGATTTAGCTTTGCTGGATTTGGCTGGTACACAGTTATACTGCTGTAAATCAGCAGGAATCTGTTAAAAGGAGAGAAAGCTAGAATTGAAGGTTAGGGACAGAAACCAAAACAAAGAACAAAACTTACGGAAAGCATTTGATCCACTTATGAATTATTCATTTTCAGTTCCTTCTTGTTGCTGTTTTCTGAAAGTTAATTATTTCTCTGGATATAACCATACATAGGAACTCATGAATATAAATGTTTCACGCCATTAAGAGCAGAAAACAAGCTTCAGGGTGTAAAAATGACTTGCTTGCTGTTATATCACATAACTTTAGTTTTCTTCTTTGTAGTTTTATCTGTCTTAAGACCTGAATATTAATAATGGAGATAGATGATATAATTAAATTCTAGGGGTGTAACGGTTTGCAAAAATCACGATTCGGTTCGATACGACACAGTGGTGTCACGGTTCGGTATGTTTTCGATACAGCAAAAATAAAAAAATGCCAGATAATTTCTTTGATTTTTTTCACTTTTTAATTTATTAAAACATCAAAAAAGTATGATCTTGTT
>JAODLC010000123.1:2826465-2843886 GCA_026781145.1 Hippopotamyrus pictus | reverse complement strand
CTTGGAGCTCGGGCGTGGAATGCGAGCCGCCTAGTGGGCCACTTTTGGTAAGCAGAACTGGCGCTGCGGGATGAACCCGAAGTGGTGTTCATCTAGTCATCCAACATGATTTCAGTAACGTTTCATCACACAGTCCATGTTATGAAGTTAATTAGTTAAAAAAAATAAATATATAAGGTATCTATTAGCTATATAATGTGTCCTAGTGGTCGAGTCAATAAATACATGGATGTATTGTATTTCTGCAGGAAATAATGGGTGATTTTAGCATCAGTTTCGAAATGGCTAAGCTAACACACATTGACAGGCATAATAGCATAGTTTTACACCAATATAAAGATCATTTAAACTTCATCTCCTTCGACTGCTTAAAACTTTTATAGTACTGTACATGAAACTTTTTATTTTGACACAAAATTAAAACAAGTATCTATTAAGTAACAAAGTGAGCTTTCTCAGAGGGAGGTGCATTAACTTGGTGGCAGTACTGTTACTTCACACCTCCTGCATCGGGGGTTTGAATCCTAGCCCTGCTCTCTGTGTGTGTGGAGCTTGCCTACTCTCCCCATGTCGTGTGGGTTTCTTCTTGGAAAAAAGTCAGTTAGATGAAGTCTCTCTAAATTAACCATAGTGTGTGTGAGCCCTGCCACGACTGGCATTGCATCCAGGGTATTAGCAGCTAGTGCTTGGGGATTCCTGAAGCCCACTTTGGGAATATGCATGGATGGATGTCAGTTACAGATATATGCATTACTCTGCTATATTTAACTACAGGTTTGCAAGACCAACATATATTGTTTCTTCATTCATTATGCAAACTAACCGTGGGGAACACAGACTACCTTACCATTATAGGAAAAATATGTCCATTGCCTAAAATGATTATACAGACCCAGTGAACTCAAAAACAGGTGTTTTGTAAAAATAACTCTCTCCCAGTCCATGTTATGAAATGTGCCATATACGACCCACTGGACTGTTCATGCTGTTCCAGCTTATGAAATTAGGACAGGAAAGAAGGAAAAACCAAATCTTTGCAACATTCTCATTTTCAAAATACATTTATTGAGTTTTCCTTTTCATCATTCACCATGTGCTGGCAATAAAACACATGCTTCAAACATGCCAACCCATCAAGAAACAGGTCAAGTGAACAGACCTGCAAAAAGATGTACTACACACAGAAAGTTTACTTGTGATGGGTTGTAAGGTCTGGTGCACCACCTGTATTCCCTCTGTTTTTGCCTGAGGCTGATGTTGAGCACATGGAACATGATCATCATAGGGCGCTTTTCCACTCCACCAGGTATCGTACTTTTGGTACTACTATAAAGTACCAAAAGTTTCCACTGGCATAAAAAACTGGTACCGGCGCCAAATGACATCATCAGTGACCACCCCTGACTGACATCATCACAAAGCGCGGCACAGTATTCACGGAGTTCAAACGTGTTATGATCCTTCACTATCCTGTTGTCCTGCTTTTTTGATTTTCAAGCGCATTATTCGGTGTTTCGCGTGTGCCCCATTTCATCTAAATGGCTTGCTATTACAGCAAATACATTTTTATTTCGAGTCATGCCATCCAAATCCCGCTGGATCTGTTCATCCGACCATATGGCGATTAAAGCCTGTATTTCCTCATTTGTCCATCCTTCCATTTTACTTTTTTTATATTTTTGTTTCTACTGCTTTTTATTTCGTTCCTCGCTGTTCGCTGTCTTTCAAAAGATGGTGGTTGTATTTTGTGTTTCAGCGGCAGGTTATTTGCATAACCAATCGACAGCAAATATGTTCCCACCCCAAAGTACTGAAGTACCAAAGTACCCCCGCTGGTTTAGCACTTTCGGTACTGGTACTCAACCGGAAGTCAATGGAAAAGCAAAAGTACCAAAAGTACCGTACTGAAAATACCGTATTGTGTGCAGTGGAAAAGCACCCACGGTTGTCAGAAAAGTTTCAAAAAATCCAAAACCAAGTTGTACATGTTCTATAACATCTAAACATTATAACTGATGATGCAAAATTTCTGCCACTTACCTATTCACAGTTTGACAGGTGAATCTTTGCAGCATGTACAGCAACAACCGCAAAACACGTTGGGGGTGCCTGAGGAGAAGCAGCCCACTTTGTACCTTCTCGAGTCCCTATGCATTGCCATGCCAACCTAGGCTGTGATCGGTGTAAAGGTCAACATACTTACAGCACTGAACCATTTCTACTCTGCAATCCTCTTCACTGATACAGGCCAGTCATAGAATCATTTGAGCACTTGTATAGATGGCATCAGCCAGTGTTTTCCCTGAATTATGTGGTTATAAATGGTCAAAATGACAGATGACAGCTCCTCGGGGGTGTCCCCGAATCACGCAGGACCATGTCAGATACACAGCTGTTGATGTGAACAAACTATGACCTGTAACTGAGGTGATGTAGGATTCAGCCAACCATCAGCAGGAATGGCTGGGTGTCATTAAACTGACTGAAGAAGTCGGAGAGGAGAATTTTTATGATGTTATTCGACTTGGCCACGAGCCCAGTCCAGGATATCATCCTCTGTACATGTGTGTGTCTAGTTTATGAACCTTACTGGATCAAGGAAGCCAATCACAAGTGGGCTGAGATACAGGACGATATGGGATATGACATATTAAGCCTCTGGTCTGCAGTGATTTGGGACTCTAGAGCATCTCTTCTTGAGCACACGGACCCTGCATGTGATTTTAGTCAGGGGATCTTTGTAGTTGTAGGGACAGGTCAATAAATATTCATAAAGGCTCATAAATAGTAATGTTGAATAGAGTATTATAGGGATTTTAGACCAGAATGACTCTGAAAAGGTTATGGCTTTCAATCTCAATATTCTTAGCCATATACATATTCAGTATTATATATAAATTATCACTTGTCTTTAATTTGAATTCATGCAGTCTTACAGATATTAGTACAAAAACAAAACAGGTATTCTGCTGTACTGGCCGGAGATTCATTCTGAATAACAGGTGTTGCTAACCATTCTTACATTTCTCAAAACAGCCTCCCAATAAGGATTTCGACAGGGAAATGAAATAGGTAGAATTGTCACTGAGACGCGGACATGCCGCACCATGCTCCGGCAGCTCTCCTAGGTCTAAGCGTCATCAATTTTAGGGGGGGGGGACACTAAAGCTGGGGGATTTTAGAAGAACGAGTTTTGTAACTCATACTGGGGAACCATTTACTGACAACTGAAGCTACACTGCTACATACCACCTTCTTCAAAATGCAACCCTTAATTGGGTTGCAGCTTGAAAGAGTTAACAGCGGTTTAGAAATAGTTTTTGATTCCTCTTGGACTGTATTTTCCACAAGGCTTCTCCGGCATCTACAGGCCTGCCATTTAATTTAATTGCCAGTTACATATTTCAGTCCTCATTTATGTTTATTTAGTTTTAATTACACTAACCTTCATGGCTGTAATAACACTGAACATTAGTTGTGAAATCTTTAACAGGAAATAAATTGCATTATTTAACCATTTTAAGTATTTCTTAAAGATCAAGCCAAGGATACTTGACAATCACAACACCAGACACGAATGATCTTCATGTACAGATAATGAGGCCATAAATAATGTGATAAAGGTCTTACTGGCTATACTGGTGAATTTACTGAAAGATAAAACCAGTTTTATCTAAAGCCTATAAATGTAGTCTGTGGGACTGTGAGAAATTTGGGAAGGTATTCCTCCTGTTATGCTATAGAATGTGGAAATCACAATCAAAACAGACATTTTTCTGGCATTTAATAACGCCAAGTGTTTTCAAACACTGACAGCTTAAAGAAATAAAGAGTAGGTTTGAAATGTATAATCTCTAAAATCTATCAAGATGTAGGTATAAAAGTTTTTAAGTGTAACTTAAAAGGTTGTAAAGATGAATTTGAAGCTCAAAATCTTACTGCTTAATTGGAAGGATAAAATCAGTCAAGAACTGTTGTAAGAGCTTGTATATTTATTGATCTATTACTAATATAGCCAAACGAGAATATATGATATACTTATAGTGCATTATTAAAGGTCATGTAGTAACAAAAGCTGGCATTAATCAATCATACACAGTCGTTGATACAATATACCTCAACTATTGCAAAATTTGCTGGATAATCACTGGCTATGTACAAAACAGTTGGCATTCCTATTCTAACAGAGGAAATGACAATTGCAAGGAACAATTACAAATGAAAATGAAACAAAAAAACATGCAGTTAATAAGAAAAGAGAATTTAGGAGATATCAGGACAGGCTGGGAGGGTCCCCACGAGAAACATAAGGTGACAGAAAGGAAAGGTGGGCTTTCAGGTTTATCATATTAGAATTGTATATGGTATGAATTAACAAGAAGCAAGGACAAAACTGCAAAATCTGCACGGTATCGTATTCAATATTAAATCACTAGCAAAGCAAAATTAAGCTTTTTGGTTTGTTTTTTCCCCCCTTAAGGACACACCCAAGATTAATTACAAAATTATTCAAGTAGTTTATCCATGGAATTGCAGATAATTGAAAAGATGGTGATGAAAGCACTGCACTGTTTTTTTCTCTCTGCACCTTCACACCTCTCTGTTCTGACATTGCCTTTGGACAGAGATTCAGATGCGTCGTTATTACAGTCAGACATAGTACGACACGTAGCTCTGCGGCATCAAGCTGTAGCGCTGGCGTGAGAGGTGGTGCTACTATTTTGAGAAACCTAAAACCCAGCCGGGCCGGGGAACAAACGGCATTCTGTTCGCCCCCGTCTAACTTTGGATAAACGGCCTTAGTTCAGAATTTTAGTACACTACTACATCGCATGAACAAAAATTAAACACAACTCCAATTTCACATCCTACTTGGGTTTTACCAAATCTGCCTGGTGACTGCATTCTACTAAATCAGTGTCCTTCCATCCAATTAATTTCCTGAAATGAAATTCAACAGAACCTAAAATGTACATTTGATGTCTCACTAAACATCTGATCCATGATGAATGCTAAGGTCAGACACTGCCCATTTTTTTATCCAAGTCCCTAATGCTTAGGACTACACATTGAATCCACATATTGGTATTAAAGGGAAAGTATTAAGATTGCAGTTTTGTGATTGCTCCTATTCATATTTCACAAATAACCTTGCATGGTTGTCTTTTCTCGACTTTGTTGTTTTTTGGTTCCTTGTTTTTAATCTTATACCCAATAAGAAAGCCACACAAAAAACAGCAGAAAAAAACAAGTCAATCCCGACCAAGTTACAACAACCGGACAAAGAACCGATACCTTCTTAGAACATGAAAATATAAAATAAAACCCATCTGAGCTACCTTACCAAGGAGCAGGTAAAATTCCAAAATAGCACCATTTATCAGTGTCTCAAATCCGTGGCAGCATCTCAGTCACTTACCACAAGGAAACAATGCATTTCTACAGCTACTTCTATACATCACAACATACATGTGTACCATATGGATTTATACAGGCAAAAGAAAAAAAATAAAAAGCAGAAATACTAACAACAAAAAAAGGAATTAACTACCAAGCATTTTGTTAATTACTGGAAGGTAGGGACTCTCAGCCTCAGTAAAAATCCTGTCAAGAGTGAAACTGGAGAGAGAAAGACCCAGCCATTCTGTTGTGTACAGTGAGAAAGTGGAAGACATGCTGCTGCAATGGTCTGCAGGCCCCGAGGGACCACCTGTGGAGTTTGTAAACACGGACAATTGGTTCAGTCATTGCTGTAACTCAAGATTCCGGCCTCGAGTCACCTGGTGTCGTTGAGTGTTTGCCCAATGAGATTTATGCATCATCAAGGCTCAGAGTCCCAAATATACCTACAGGTTATCAATTACATTAACTGACAAGGGAGAAAACACCTGAAATGCATCATGATTTTAACTAAAGTCACACACCAATATCTATCAGAATGGAAGATACATGATTGAAGAGAAAAAAAAAATATACAGAGGGTACTCCCCACCCTCCCCATTCATCGATTTGATTGTAGGCGTGTTTATCCAACATCAGAAAGGAGGAATGTTGGCTCTGCATCGACACTTCTCTTGAATGAAGAAAAACTGCAGAAGTAGCTGCAGAAATAAAAACAAAACATCTGATTACAAACTACGCTAAAAAATATGTACGGTACATGTATCGGGATTTCCACTCAGGGTAAAGCAGTGTATTAAGTGAACAGAATTTCCAGCAGCATTGTAAGGATTTAAACCCCATAGAAATGATATAATTCACCATCAACTGTCTTCAGAGAATACATAATTTGGATACAATTTAATAACAGTTTTAAAAACTTATTTATAAAGTGGCCTGTTTACTAAAGTTGCCTGAAAGGACGCAATTGCTATAGCAATGTCTTAATTGTACACTGGTTACTGGATATGTCTGGCCCACACAAATACTTTATTGCATGATTAAAAGCAAAAGAAAACAAAATCAAATCAACAACAGATGGCTTTTTTGCAAGGAAAATTTAGGGCTGTTAGGTAATAGGGACACAAGAAAAACAAGTTAGTAATAGAGGTTGTAGAATTTCTATAGCTTCAACTGAAAATTTCTTCAGATCATTAATTTCTATGTTAGCTTTTATGAAAAGGCAAACACCTATACGAAACCTCTTTCATTCGCAGTTTCAATAGTGGGCATCTTAAAAAGCCTTTATTTTTTTGCACAAGAGTTAAACAATCTACATTGATCCCAGTTTAGCTGCTTCTGATCCGACACCTCTATTGAGATGGCAGATTTCATTACGTACTACGGGTCAGCTGGCACTGTGCGGCGGAGTCAGAATGTGCTAGAAACTCAGTTAAGTGCTAACTGCAGGAAAAGGGGCTTTCTGCAGATGAATGAGAAACTGACAGAAAGCACCTACGCTCAGCCAGAGAGGCGAGGCTGACTTACTAACTGAAAACCCTCACAAAAGCCAATTATGCCATGCTTTTTCTAGGCACAATGAGAACATAATGCACATTAGACATAATAGACCAACGACAACGTGTATAAATTCTGACACTTTTTTTAACAGGCTAACTCTTCTGGATTTCTGGATGCTCTTGGCCTATTTTAAACAAACGATACAGAAACTATTAAGCATGCTAGCCATTTACCTCTGTGAATTCTCCATTATGAATGCTGGTTTCAGTTCAAAGCAGAATCTGATACCTAGAAGGAACCATTGCAAATTGTAAGTACTTGTTAGCAAATATTTCATTCCCTTACACAAACTAGCCCAAAGTATTCCATTTACCTTTACAGAGAGAGTATCAACACTGTTCTAGCCACGCCTCTGATTTTTCATACTTGTGCAGAGATAGGGGACATTCTGAAAGCAGCCTAGTCAAGGAACTCCAAAATGAAATTGTGATATACAATTGTTGGATATGACAGACCATGAAGCAGTGAAGTAATATATTACTTTCCTATTTTATATATATAGTAGCCAATTATAATCGTTCAGTGTTTCATGGACTGGGAGTGTCCTTGATCTTTACCCTGTATTTTTTTCCAGGAGTGAGGGAGCAAAAACGTAGAGTGTCTCTGGGTCCCCAAGGAGCAAATTGGGAAACACCGGGCTGTGACATTACCGGCATACTACAAGGCAATTATACCTGCATTGCACAAGCATATTACACCTACTGCATTGGCCAATCCTCAGGTCACACAAAGTACAGCACACAGCAGGGAAAACGCAGACATTTAAACTATATAATGAAACACATATGAATAATGTACATGTGTGATTGGGGTGATGGAGCAGTTTTAATTACCCCAGCGAATTCCCGTTGTTTTTGATGGCTTATATTCTCTCTGACTTAACACTAACAAATACTGCACAGGAGATGTGGTCAGGGCTTACACACTATGCCAGTTTGTTACAGCACTGTACTTGAGCAGAAAGTGCATGGCACCATACCAGAAATAAACTCTCTTGTAGCATTAGCAAGTATGTACAAATATTCACTATACTATTACATCGGGGTGGGGGGGATTCTTTTTAAAACATTCCTGTACAACTTTGTTTGCGAAAACATCCCAACAGTTTTTGTTTTTAATCAACAATTTAGCCGGAGGTCAACTGAGGGCCGCTAATGCATTAAACATGCATACAGTCATGTTCCCCCAAAAGTGTATTGTAAACTGATGCAATAGCACTAAGGTGATTAGCTGGCCAACCTCCAAAGCTATTCAACATTTATCCACCCTGTAAAAACAAAACAATTAAAATCTTGCAATATTGCCAAGATGTGATTTACCTGCCATCTCTCAATAAACCTTGGTAAACACCTAAAGACGACTAGTATTGTTCCATTACATTGTTTATTTATTTATTTATTGTTTTTTTGGAGAATCTCCACTGGCTTTAAATTTGGCACTTCAGATAGTCAAATCTCTCTCATTACACCTTTACAAAGCCACAGAACACTTTAAGTTTAAGTAAACCAGAACAGTAGATTCCATTACCTAACTCAAACTCAGTTATCTTCTGAGCCACAAAGATTCTGTTCAATAAACACTAATAACCACTACAGAGGTACAGTAGTCGTCACAAAAGATAAATGGACATGTAAAAGCTACTCATTTTCCCTCCAGCAAGCTAGCTGCGAGATTTAGGAATGCATTATTAAACTAACCACTGAACTAAGAGCATAGCTACATTACTTAGCTAAAGACATTAGCAGATACTGTCCCCAAAAATCCTAAAGAGCATTGCAGTGATTAACTCTTCTTTGGCACACACAACCACATAGTTGAGATTCTACTTTGCACACTAATTTAGAAACTTCAATGTTGATAACCCCATGTACAACAGTACAACCCGAAAGGAATGCAATTGCCAGACTCACCTGTAGAATAAACATACAAGACATTAAACAGCATACACTCATCAGTTCCGTTTATTTAAGTTTGATACTCAGTTCATGCATAGAAATGGAATGGTATCTTTACACTGGCGGATGCCATTTGATCGCAGCAGCTGTTAAAGAATATGACAGGGCATGTTCCTCCCTTGGTGGGTGAGATGTTCTTTTGGTAGTTCTGCATTAAAATACCAATGTTACACAATTTAAAATAAGATAGCAGATTAGACAGATTTAATGTTACGGATTTAGTGGAGAGAGGAAAAAAGCCATGACAAACCATCTTATACCCTTAAACTGCATTTACAATATTTTAGTTACCAATTTTTATAGCAGTGAATCATAACATATGTGAAATAATCCTGGACTGACCAATAAAAATATTTTCTCCAAAAGTTCCTTAAAATTAAACAAAATGAACAGCAAATAATAATCATACAAAAAAATCCATAACAGTTAATCAAGAATGCTTCAGTTCAACGTGATAAAATTACAAAATGTAAGAAAGTGCTTAGGTTTAACAAATCTTCATATTTCAACACATAAAAATGCTGTGCATGATTGTGCAGAACATGTAGTCATACAGGATATTCCTCCAAGTAAACCGCATATGGTCATTACAGTAGGCAGGCCACCTGTTAAGGGCCCATCCGCTCTGCTGTTGCAACTTGGAGTCACTCCAAACCCTGTGAAACAAGGTCATTTTTTCCCCCTCCCTACCCTCCCTCCTCGCTTTTCCCCGCCTCGCCAGAGGCTGCCTGTTTGCAATTGAGGCCATGTGAACCCAGTGAACCCCCCAGCCTACAACATGGATCTCAGATGCAGGGGCTGGTTAGCTCGGCTGACCCTGGGCAAAGACTCCAAACACGAAGACCCCATTGTTTTTGTGTCAATTCCCGACAGACTGCCATGTTGTTTAACAGAAACAATAAAACAAACTACTTTTATATAATGCACACATTCCAGATAGGTGTATGTCATAGCAAATAACATAACCTGCCATGTAGATTATATGAACCCCTCACAAAAAATATATTTCTACCAGTAAAAAATACTATAAAAAATTAAAACATTATTGTGGCAAGCTACTAAAGTGCAGAACATTTGCAATAAGTTTCATTATAAGGCCATGTTTCTGAGGCTGAACATTTGGAGGGTTCATTGACCAAGATGATGTATATTATAAATAGGGCTGCACGATATTGCCTCAAGATATGTGAATTATCCATGAATATTGCAATATTTAAAAAACAAAAAAGGAGATATATATTTCCATATATAAATAGAAATAAACTATAGCCAAATAGAACTTATGTACCAGTTAAGTGTCAAAGAAGCTGAGTTGTGTCAACAGGCAGTAACAGTGCTGACAATGTGATTGCACATGTACACATCACAATGCCAATGCTGAAACGATCGTGCAGCCCCGATTACAAAGTAACGATTATTGATCAGTTTTTATTCTTAAATATAGGCCAGAACTCATCCAATTAAGAACAGCCAATTAACAGTGTAAATACGTGTCTTTTACATACTAAACAACGTGTGCATACAACTTAATATGCATTCTATTAAAATCACCCAGTAATCATTCCTGTAAAACTACTTAATTTCAAATTAATAATTAATTTCCAACCATATGAAAATGTCAACACATCAGTAGACTCTTACGACTAACTATACAAAATGAGACAGGAAGTGAAACAAAGCTTTTGAAGTTAATAATTCTTTGTTCACTTTCTGCTTACGACCTTTTTCTTCCATGTTTCCAGACAAAAAAACAATTTTTCCACAAACATTGGGCTATTTAGGTTTTTGGCTTTGTACCCAATTACTGTCTATTTTAAAAGGCGCAACAGAAACCATAGCAGACAAAGGAAATGCAAGAACACGTAAAAATAGAAACAAAAGTATATTTACTGAATCTGTGGGCAAAGATATTTTGACAGTTTGGGAGTAACCACTGTTATAAGGAATTTTCAAATGAAATTCACAATCAAATCAAAATTTTAAGATATATTTACAGTAAATATGGCGGAGGGGACATATTTATGGCGGAAATTGATTATTTCATTGCCAACTAATTTAAGGTAAAGGTATGGGATTTAAAACGTCCTTACCATGACAACCTTCAGAAGGAGCAGAGCAATTGCAGTGTCTATCGATTTCAGAGGGCAGCCGACTGAAAAAAGAGCGGCAGTCATTTTCAGTTTATCATAAAGGTAACACATCGCCAGTATGAATGGGCGCCTTTCCGCGGAAAAAAGGCGCCCGATCTGCGTTTACATCGGCCAGTCATCGGCTGACGGCTTGGCCATTTCTGCTACAATAATCGTTACCAAATAAAACGCTCAGAGGTGAGGCATGACTTCATCTGTCTTTGCGTCTAAATATAGGACAAAGCAAACAGTGCAAGCCGTTCTCCATGCTCATGCCCTGCATAATAATCATATTAATACTAGTAACAATAATAATGAAAACGCCGCAACACCTTAATTCAATGCCCATATGGACAATGCACTGCTCCCGCAGACGGTTATCAATTACCGGCTACATCTTTGCTGAACCCCAGTCTGAGGACACGGCCAAATACAGTAACAGCGGCTATGCAGCCGCTGACATCACACAGCCCAGTATAGGTGTCCAGTCGGCGCATATTTAACCCGATTACTTATTCAAAGCGTGAACGGCCAGCTAGCCGGCTAAGCCGGGTTGCCACCCGGGTGCACACCCCGCTCCCGCTTAACCCGGTTCTGAGCTGGCGACGGCGGCTGCTGTGTACAAGGCGAGCAAGTCGGCGGGAGGAGACACGGAAACCTCTCTGTCCCGGCACAGTCGCCGCCTGCTAGCCCGCCCGGAGCCCTTTCTGTGAGGAACAAAGGAGCTCCGCCGGCTGGCTAGCTTCAAAGCTAACGCCACCCCACCCCCTATCGAGCTGCCCTTTTCTGCACGGAGTCGCCTTTCACGAAATTAAAAATAATCACCTTATGTAGGTGCAAAAGGCGACGCCTTAGGTGTGACCATTCGAGCAAACTAAAATATAGAGCGGTAGTGAAACGTCGCCGTGCAGGACGACGGCAGAGCTAGCTAGCTAGCTCCCCGCGCCGTGCAGCCGCCGACCGTGCTCCGGCTTCCCGTCATGAAGCAGTCCGGCGCAGCGCTGGAATGTCAGCGGCAGTACTTGCAAACAATAGCGCGCCGCCGCCGCCTGTTCCACCCCTCCCGTGACTCACACCCGTGGCTAATGCACCGCGACGCGGACGTTCGGTCGCCGGAGAAGGACTACGGTCGGAGAGCTAACCGTGCGGTCATGAAGCGCAGCCAGGGGAGGAGAGTCCCTCTCCAAGGCTGCGTTAGCCGACTGACTGTGCCTGAGCCGAAGTGTATTGGTAACAATGAGCTAATTCTGATGGCTGATGGCTGCTGGCTGTAGGCCACCCCCCCCCCGGTCACTTTAGCACCTCCAGACTGCTTACTCCGCAATATTCGCACTCGAGGTCCCACACCGTCTGGGAGCGCCAAGCGTTCCAATCAGGACCAAGACCAAGCGGCAACCTCCTTCGTCCCAAGAACCACCCGCGACGCGCCGCCATTGGACAAAGGCGCCAACTCGCGAACCAATGGCGACGGCTGGGATGCACCGTTTCTGGGCGCGTTTCGGCCTTTCGCGGGCGCCCCGTTGCGTCTAGGAGAAACTATTCGAGGCGTGGAAATAAGTCGGGTTTGTGCAGATCATTTCGTAAGTGCTAACGCCCGTTGGAAGTTTGGAAATAGCTAATGAGTGTTTAAGATGAAAAATATTATTGCGTGTAGGTGATCGTGGCGCAAAAACACAACGTGAAAAGCAAATTCGCCTTTGTTACATAATACTTTCAGGTCCTCTCACTCCTTTGGTAATGCATCAAACCCTGTAATACACAGTCTGAATGCAAAGAAAGTGTGAGTTTTTTTTTTTTTTTTGGAAGATTTTGCATTGGCAATGATTTCGGACTGCGTTAAAATGTATGCAAAATTACATTAACAGTGGTCTTGATCATCCTTTCAGTCACCATGTCTTAAATCTTAAAATGTAATTTTGGTGCCCTTGCTGAAATCATCCATGATACTGTAGAACAGGGGTGCCCAACTCAAATCCTGGAGGGCCATAGCCCTGCACATTTTTGTGTTTTCCCTCATTTAACACACTTGATTCAACTCCTTGTGCTAATTACCACACAGCTCTTGAGCTGAATCATTAATGGTGGAACAGGGAAAGAACTAAGCTACACTGGGCTCCTGCCCCCCAAGACTGGAGTTGGGTACCCCTGCTGTAGAAAACAACCCAGATAGTAATAGTAAAACTATTCATGTTCTTTGTCATGTGAAAAAATGTAATTTACACTATGAGTTCATATTAAGAAAAATATACAGTGGTACCTCAGTACTCGAATCTCAGAAGTCGAACCGTGAACGCCAACCTAAGATATCTTGTACGCGTGGGGAAATGAGTCATGCAGCACGTCTCTCAGCGGAAACAAAGGGTAACGCTTCAGTTTCAACCTCGCATTCGCTGTGATAGCATCGTTTATTGGCGATGCCTTTATTATTGAAAATATCAGGTAATACACTGTACTTTGTATCATTTTGGTAGCCATTGCTCACCAAAAAGTTATGCAATAGTTGTACGAATGTTACAACATATAAGTTTGAGATTTAGAACAAATACAGAGTAATAATAAAATAAATAATAATAAAAATAAACAATGGATCGCATGGCATAGTCTAGTGTTGGCGCAGTGTCGGGGCATGGTTTGGGGTAGTCTTGAGGTACATTATCGTTTTGGATGCCATTAAGAAAAAAATGTTACATGTGGCGTACAGTGTTGGCGCACAGTGTTTTTAACTTAACACATTGTTTGGATACATTTATTTTCTTACTTTACAAATTATTGTTTTGATAAATGCTTAGATGTGTTTAGTATATGCTCTTCTTATTTTATCCTGTTCATTTTGTGTTTAAATGCTAAAAAAAAACATATTTAGGTGCAATTTTTTTGGGGCCAGGAACCAATTAATTGGTTTTCCATTATTTCTTATGGGGAAAATTCAATCAGAACTCAAACTTTTTAGGATTCGAACCCGAGTTCTGAACGGATTAAGTTCAAGTTCTGAGGTACCACTGTATTTAAATAGGCCACGTTTTTCATTTGGTAGTATACAAAATAATGTTAAAAACTTAATGATACGTTCAAATTTATATGCATTTTGCACAAAAATGGAAGGCATGTCTTAATTATACTGGTGTTAGGTGTTAAGAATAATGGTAGCACTCTTATGTAT
Source organism: Hippopotamyrus pictus (assembly GCA_026781145.1). Lineage (NCBI taxonomy): Eukaryota > Metazoa > Chordata > Actinopteri > Osteoglossiformes > Mormyridae > Hippopotamyrus > Hippopotamyrus pictus. The sequence continues at coordinate 2,829,682 of JAODLC010000123.1, read as the reverse complement.
ATGCCTATATATTGTGTATATGCCTCTCTATTATTGTGTACAAAGAAATGCACAGAAATAGCATTTACTGTGTAATGACCGCTGTCCGGCGAGTAGGCAGGAAGCGGGGAATGACAAGGCAGGCAGACCAGAATCCAAAAAGCAAACAGGTTTTATTCAGACGAACAGTGCAGACAGCAACGAACATCAATGACGGATCTGGGGAAACTAACTCAGACGCAGACTAAAATACACAAGACAAGCAGAAAATAACAGGCAACAGGTGATCACAATCGGGAATTAACACGAGGTAATGAGGGGGGTGTGGCACACAGGAGGATCGAACGAGCAGGTCATGACATACTGCCCTTATGTCAGTCACTTTAACAACACAGAGACATGCATTCTGCCCACTGTGCTGACCATCCCCAGTCCTCATGTTACGCATGGTGGGCACACGCACACCACTCTTTACAACAGTTAACGTTACACATGTCATTAACGTGTGACACAAAACAACTCAATCTATTATAAATACACAGAGCTATTTACATTATTGACACTGCTGGCACCAATCCGGCATGCCGCTGCCCGATGGTTATGTCAGTGCTATAATATAAACTATAAACTGTGTTTACTTGAAATTAAGCAAGACTTTGGGATGAGTGGTATTGAACAAGTAATGTTAACATGTTAATATACACTACCAGTCAAAAGTTTGGAGATACATTCTCATTCAGTGGTTTTTATTTATTTTTATTGTTTTTTACATAGTAGATTAATATTGAAGACTTCAGAACAATGAAGAAACACATGGGGAATTATGTAGTAAATAAATAAGTGTTAACCAAAATATGTTTTATATTTTAGATTCTTCAAAGTAGCCACCTTTTGCTTTGATGACAGCTTTGCACACTCTTGGCATTCTCTCAGTCAGATTCATGAGGTATTGACCGGGAATGGGTTTCAATGAACAGGTGTGCCTTGTCAAGAGTTAATTTGTGGAATTCCTTGCCTTCTTAATGTGAGACCATCAGTTGTGTTGTGCAGAGGTTGGGTTAGTACACAGTTCTACATAGTGAATAGCCCTAATCAACTACTGTTCTACTCCACATTATGGCAAGAACCACTCAACTAAGTAAAGAGAAATGACAGTCCATCATTACATTAAGACATGAAGGTCAGTCAATCAACAAAATTGCAAGAACTTTGAATGTATCCCCAAGTGCAGTTGTGAAAACCATCAAACGCTATGATGAAACTGGTTCTCATGAGGACTGCCCCAGGAAACGAAGACCAAGAGTTACCTCTGCTACAGAGGGTAAGTTCATTAGAGTTACCAGCCTCAGAAACCGCACATTAACAGCACCTCAGATTAGAACCCACATAAATGCTTCAGAGTTCAAGTAGCAGGCACATCTCAATATCAACTGTTCAGAGGAGACTGTGTGAAGCAGGCCTTCAGGACTGTTGGAAAACCATTCCCAATCAATACCTCATGAATCTGATTGAGAGAATGCCAAGTTTGAAAGGCCGTCATCAACGCAAAAGGTGGCTACTTTGAATAATCTAAAATATAAAACATATTCTGTTTTGTTTAACAGTTATTTGTTTACTGAATAATTCCACGTTTCTTCATTGCTTTGAAGTCTTCAGTATTAATCTACTATATAGAAAACAATAAAAATAAAGAAATGAATGAGAAGGTATACCTCCACCTGCAGTGCATGCTTCCAGTGGTGTCTGTATCTGGCCAATTCACACAAATGAATTTTTGTATAAATAAATGTAATTATATACATTTTAAACAAGAAATAATACATTAATAAATTATATCATAAACAATCTCCTGTGGGTCTTAGTCTCATGAGGATTGCCTAGTAACCTCTTCAACCAAGCCTACCGAACTTAACTTGTTGGTTGCCAAGAATTCAAAGTAATGATGACCAAAATGACGCTTTATGAACCATTTGCTGTATTTTCTGACCCATTAGATCAGCAGTTCTCAACCGGTGGGTCACACGACCCTTTCACAGGGGTCGCCTAAGGAACCAAGACACCGCTCTATTTTGTTTAATTAATGCCAAAACTCGGGCGCAGAAAACCCATCTTCTCCACACGCTCGTGTTTGCACAGGGCTCGCTCTGCGTTAAATTAGTGCCAAAAGTCGAACCGCACGCATGTGCTCTCGCGAGCTGAAAACCCATCCTCCCTACGTGCTCAGGTTCGCTGGACCCTATCTACCCGCTTGCATCTGCACAGCACTTGATGGCTCCATAGGATGAATTTTGACACTTTGGAGGCGGGAACAGTGGCCAATATCTCCGCTCCTTTGATAGGTTTTTTTAAATGTTGACTACAATTGGCTATTTGCTGTGGTAGAGGATTAACACGATTTTGCAAATCACGAAATGGTTTGAAGCGCAAAAGTAATCGGTGTGCATCGTTGTACTGGACATCACGATTCTGTCACTAAAAACGACCCATCTTCCGTTAAAAGTTATTAAAGCCATAAAACTGAATATCGAATATGAGGCTAATTTAGGGTATACTCACACTAGGCATGGTTGCCGTGAACCTGGCTCGAGTACGATTGTCCCCCCCCTCCCCACTCCCCCTCTGGCCTGCACTAGTGGTGAGCGGATCGATCCAAGTATCGATAATATTGATAATAATGTTAGTATTGATATCGATTGATACCAGTTTAGCGAGAGCAATACTTCAGTTTCAATCTCACTCCCGAATGCACTGCGGCTGTCTGTGTTCGCACTGCTGCTCTCAAATGCTGCTCCCGGCTGTCACGTGACTCAGCTGCACCAGGCTAGCAAACAAGCGCGGGTACACAGACATACACTATAATATTTATAATAAAGTACAGTGGTACCTCGGTTCTTGAACTTAATCCGTTCCGGACTCTGGATCGAATCTTTCCCATAAGAAATAATAGAGAACCAATTAATTGGTTCCCGGCCCCCCAAAATTACACCTAAATATGTCTTTTTTTTTCTTTTAAGCATTTAAACATAAAATGAACAGGATAAAACAAGAAGAGCAGTTTTTTTTAATGGCTTCTAAAACGATAAAGATCTTGTGGCCTGAAGGAGCTATCTCTGCACTTCAAGACTGCTTTGAGAGCACAGACTGGTTAGTGTTCAGAGAGGCTGTCATGCCCCGATCGTCCGCTCCTCTCGTGTGCCACGCCCCCTCATCAACCCCGTGTGGATTCCCCGTGTTTACC
>JAODLC010000123.1:2784571-2804144 GCA_026781145.1 Hippopotamyrus pictus | reverse complement strand
GCCAGTGAAATAAAGTGAGCCAGATAACAGCATAATTGCTGTACATGAGATAATAAAATTAAAGAAGCCTGTTTAGGGTTGATGAAAAATTTTCAGCCCTCTATACGCGCTAATTCCTTCCTATACAACCCTTGTCTTTCAATCCTAGTGACGTCCCTGCTTTAAATGCTAAGGTAAAAGCTAGCATTAGCGTTACCATGAGCACGCTGTCCCATTAGCGTTACCGTTAGCCCACTGTAGCAGTACTAGTGCATGCTGTAGCACAATGTAACATTACTATTACCACACATTAGCATTGCTCTGGGACTTTGATATGCCCAGTGGGGTACGTCATGATACTTAAACATTTTTTTTATGGTGTGATTTTTTTTTTTGGTCTTTAATAAATTTGTGTGCATATGAATTTTTATAAATGCTCCCAGCTTAAACCCGCTACTGTAAAAGATGTGCATGCAGTATATTCAAAACATAATTTTTATACCGACATTGTTTATTGTTAAACTGTGCATTGAAATACAGATTAAATCTCAGAAATGCCATTTAAATAGTAGTCCGTTTTTACTGTTCAAATGCTCATTCATATACAGAAACATACTATCTTTATATTTATATAAACTTTAAATATACAAAATGGGAACTTCCATATTGTGTAATTATTGTATACTGCAAAATACAATGCATTATTGAAAGACAGTCGCAGCAGTTATTTAATGTAATAGTACATTCTCACATGCAAAACAAAGTCCCTTAATCAACAGCAAACCTCTGATTCTCTATAGGCTTCTAGCATAACCCAGCCATTGGTATGGAGGGTAAGAGTTATGATCCCTGACTCTGGCCTTAAAAACGATCATGCACATGAACATATCGGCAAGTTCAGAAAACATACTTGTGAAAACATTCCTGGCCAAATCAAGCTTGATATATTAATTTGGAGAAGCTGCCATTGAGAAAAAAAAACACCCAGCCGTTACCGAATATTTACGTTGAATAAATTTCATACTAGCTGCATTCCTGCTCTGGATAAGCAGTTGGAGGATGGACAGATGGATAATATATGGACAGATGGATAATATATCATTGATTTAAGCACAAATCATATTTCAGTTTAGATGTAAGAGGGAAGGCATATTTCAGACATTCTGAGAAAGCAGTACAGTTTTCAAGCACAATTGTATTTGGCACTAACATAGATTATTCAGACAATACGTTAATAAACGTCTTTTCTATGTTTCTTGATTGACTAAAAACGTAGGGCAACTTTATGAATTAAGTATTTTGGTAGTTTGTGTTTAATGTCAGAAGCACTGTAAACACTATGGAACAGCTTAGATTCTACAAGATATTGTATCTCCTACCACGTGTTCTAAGGATGTGTTTTTTCCACACATGGATTTTGATCTTATTATTAAACATGATATGTAACATGTTTCTATCAAAGTGTATAAACAAGTGGATAAGGCGTTTTTTTCAAAATGTAGTAAAGTTACAATTCTATGGCCATTTATTGGTTGGTATATGCTTGTTTTTTAAACGGAATGTATTGCATATAACCCTAAATAAGTTCTGTAAACGACACCACCCCCCTTCCCTATTCACCCCAATCGGTGGTAACTCTAGAATGCTGTACCATACCTAACTTACAGTATCTTATTAACGAAATGAAGTTTACTAAAATCCAACCATTACAAACAGCAAAAACATTGTTTTCTCCGTGTCCATCAGGTTAAGCTCCTCAATGTAGTTCATGGAAAGGTGTTTTAGTGGAAGGAACCGTCAGCTTCGCAAATGGCCATTTCAAGATGAAGCTGTGAAGTCACGCAGGTTCGTTCATGCGGCATTTTTTTTCATTTTTTTAAATCATAAGCAGTCACATGCAAAATTGTCTGAGGTCAGCACTGCCCCCGACCTGTGAGACGGTCTCATTTCATCCATTAAAATCAGCCGTTTCTTATTCTCACAAGATGACGACGTCTTCCGATCCAACGGAAGACCCAAGACACAAACGTCTAGGAGTCCCCTTGTTTTGGCGGGTGGGTTTGCTGAGCCTGTCTTTCTGGCGCCCCCTCCTGGACAGGAGAGTGGTTACAGCTGATCTTACTGTTGTCGGTGCTGTTGTGGCTGCCGGCGCTGCCTAGCCGTGAAGAGGCCACCACAGCCTTCACGGCCGCCTGCCAAATACACACAGTATCTCATCACAAGAATCCACTCATACTGCTGGACGTCAGGTGCATGCAGCTACACGCAGTTTGTGTCACATAACGGTGGCAGAACATAGTTCTCCATCTGTGCTCAGTCTGGTTCTCAGCCCAACAGTAATAACTCAAACCCAGAGAGGGAGCTTGGTGTATGTATGTCTGATGGCTCAGCAGTGTGTGATTAAGTTGTTTAGTGTTTACCTGTGCATACATTAAAATGTGGTGAGAGAAATTTGAAAGTGTTGCCCTTATTTGCTTATAAATAAAACAATTGCAATCAATTATAATTATGAACCCACAAGATTTTTCAGCATGTTCTGTATTACAATTTATTTTTTTTATGCCTCAATAATAATCATGATTAAAAAAACAAGCCAATCTGCAGGAGTACATGACAAGGAATGCACTACAAAACAGGCCGATTTAAACCATATTTAGCATTTTTGGAGAATAAAAGATGAAAAAGAGGAATGTGAAAAAAGAACATTCTCTATTATATACTGCTTTGCTCATTTTGCTTGCTGGCTCCTGCCAACCCACAGCAAGCTCTTTTCTAGTCTGCATAAAGTGCAGTAAGTATGGTGGCAGACACAGAGGCTGCTCTGAGGGACAGTGTCTGCGGTTCTGCTCCAGCCGTGTGTTTGAGGGGGGAAGGAACGGCGCAGTGAGGGCCAGTGCTCTGCTGTTCACAGCAGGCCCTGTAATAATGCACGAACATGGCAGCATCGCATGCACAAAATGTCCACCGTCTGTCCTGCTTCCATAAGCCCATAGCACCATGCAGATTTCAGGCACGCCACCGGATGTCCCCTATGGAAACCGGCCCATGCACTTGTGGCTGCTGGCCGGGAAAGAGGGACGGGTGTTGATGCCCACCTTGAGCTTGCGGCGAGCGTTGAACTCCTGCAGTTTCTTTTGCGCTGTGTCCATGTGGGCGGAGTTGACGGCCTTGCCTGTCACCCAGGGGTGCTGCAGGGCCTGCACCGTGCTCAGCCGCTTCTTTGGATCCTGGACTATCAGCTTCTTCACCTACAGGACAGAGACAGGTGCTCAGGCCACATGGATTATCCATAGGACTGCCATCTCTTTCTTCCATTATATGCAAAATTTCTACATTATTAAATGCAATATCCCTTCGTTTTGTTTGTCAGGCGAAGACAAATGTATGTAGGTGTGTAGGTGATCTTGTCCCTATCAGGCAAAACCAAAACAAACTTCTACAAAAATTTAAATAAACATTACACTTTCAAATGAATGGATTATATATATACGTGCGTGTGTGTCTACATATATGACTATTTACAAAAAAGCTTTCAAAAACAATACATTTTTGTAAGCTCTATTCATAGAGGTGTTTATATCAGTTTTAAAATGATGTATTACATTTAAGAGATTGCATTGTTGATTCCAGTTATTTGCTAATAATTTATTATTAAATGCAAGCTTACTTAATTACACTAAGCTTGTCTCTTACTGGCTGTCTATTGACATTAGATATGATTTTTTTAGAGAAGATTTAATTAGCCGCAGATTAAAAGACAACTATTTAGCATAGTCCACAACTGAATATATAATATACACCATATTAGGCAATAATACTAGCTTAAGTAAAGTGCCTTACATTTTCAGTGGCCATATGCAAAAAGACCACATGTCATCTAACACAGCCAACAAATACAGGCATCATGCCATCATAAGCTTTAATGTCCCTCTTGTCAGCTCCAAAATGACACTTTAAAGGTGAAATTCATCAGTTTAAATGCACTATTGAAGGGCAAGAAAGCTGAGGTATCTAAAATCAGTTTTTTTTAAAGTTTGTCAGAACAGAAAGGGAACTGATTCCAGTATAAACATGATCACCACTCACCAGGTCCTTGGCATTTAGGGATACGTCATCCCACCAGGGGGAGACAAACTCATATTCACAGTTAAGAATCTTCTTGAACATGTACTGGTCACCCCGTTCGTCAAAGAACGGTTCGAAGCCGCACAATCTGTCAGAGGAAAAGCACAGGAATGGAATATTTGGGGGTGTGTTTTGTTAAAAATTACGACAGTCAATACAGAAGGAGGGAAAGCAGCTCGATCTGTGTGTAACAGCAGGTGGGTCCTCAGCCGTTGACGAGAGCAGGACTTGCCGAGCTCTGATTTCCTGTCAGGCTTGGCAGTTTACTGCCAGGTGCCATCTGTTCTGCTGCAGTCTTTGCTCTGCAGGGTTAACACCAAGACTATGGCTTCGCATAGACAATTTCGGGGGCGCCTTTCAACACAAGGTTAACAGAACAAGAACAAATATTCACAGTCATGAAATACTGATGCGTTTCACATTAATTGTTGGACAAAATATATTCTTAAGCTGAAATTGTTGTCTGACCCTCGGATTTGGAAATGGTTTTCACAGTAATGAAGTGGCTCTCTGGTGAGGATGACCAGGATTCCCAGAGATGCAAATTCCTAGAAATATGAGGTGGACAGAACATAGGCAAAGACCGTAGCGGAATATTAAGAGGTGAGGAAAGGAGCTCTGAACGATGGAACAAAAGATCAGGCTGATGTTCCGCTGCAATTAGGATTTTTCTGAAAAAAAAAAAAGGAATAATCTCTGCAGGGTCTTACCGAAGTTTCACTTCATCGAGGATTCCATTCAAATTTATGATTTATTATGCATCTCAATTTCTTCTTTTCCTTGCCTCCATTGATTATATAACCCCACAAAGTCCCTGTTATTTCTTTCGAGAGCCCATTGCTGAATCAGATGTTTATGCTACACAGTTTCATGGGTAACAATTTAGAAATTGGTGTTAGTATGTATCAAATATAACAAGATCCAGTGCTTCTCCCAGGAAATAAAAAACAAAATTTTTGAATAATTAAGATTTTTATTCTCCATATAAAAACAGAAGGGTATCTAAAATCATGCTAAGGGCATCAGTTACATTACAAGATTCTTTATGGATCCAGTCAAGTATTTTTCCTTAAAAATTAGCAACCATCTGTCAAAACAAGCAGTCAACAATCATTTTTATGCTGAAGTCTATGTCCTCATCTTCACAGCTTGATATTTTGCATTTCAGATTTTCTGCTGACTGATATTCATTTCCCCTATATTTCAGTTTCAGATTTTTGACACTGGGCAGACAGACTGAAACACTTTCTTTTTTTCAGACCCACTCTTAACTCTATCAAACTAATTTTTCTCCTTGTTCTTTAGCCACCCATAGTTGGCCACTGATGGACATTGTAACTTAATGTGATAGTAATCATTAGAAACAGTAAGGTGCCTTGTTGTAATTAGCTTAAGCCCAAAAAGAAAACACACAATGATTAGCTGTGGATTAAGAGTTGGGTTATGTTTAACCTTAATTAAGAAGCAATTTACTTACTGTATGGTGACAGTATTACAAAGGTACTGGGAATTTCAATAATTCTGAAACTTTTTTGAATGCACTTAACGCACATGTTGGTTTTCAAGTTGAGGTTTATGGAACATTTATAAGTGGTACACAGAGATGTTCAGTAAATTATCCAAATGTCATTATTAACAGGTACTTTATACAACCTGTAAAGGTAAAAAGCATTCAGTTGTGCCCCCCCCCCCCCAGATAAAAAAAATATTAATGGAACTTAGGTACTCATGTGATGATACATTATTGCTTTGGCTCCTATATTAAATTTGTAATCCCCAGTTATAGAACACGAAGGTGATTACTATAATATTATAAATGACATAAAAGCTGAAACATATAATTAAATTACTCTTAAGTAAGCTACGCTTTCACAGTTTTGTGGGCAGTGGTGGCTTGATGGTTAGCGAAGTGCACTTGTAATTGAAAGATTGCAGGTTCGAATCCCCGACCAGCAAGGCACCACTGACATACCCTGAGCAAGGTACCGTCCCCAAGCACTGCTCCCCAGGCACTGAATTAGCTGCCCCCTGCTATGTCACAAAAGTCAAATATGGGTTAAATGCAGAGGACACATTTCGTTGTTGCGCACTGTGTGCTGTGGTGTGTTAACAATGATCACTTAATTCTAATTTTTATAACGTAGTCTTTGTGTCAGCCTTTAAAAATGAGAAAAACTCTGCATTCCCCCCTAAATGTGTCAGATCATGCTGTTTTTAAAGTAGGCTCTAGTAAAATGGTATACAGAAATATCTTGGTGGAATTCTTGTTTTTTTGTAATGTAATCAAGCATTTTCCAGAATTTACAACAAGATCCAACTTACAAGATGTACGTAATGACTCCCACAGACCACATGTCCACCTCAGGTCCGTAGGCACAACCCCGAAGGATTTCAGGAGCTGAGGGAGACAGAGCATATACCGGGCTTATATGGTCATATACATATACATGTAATATGCATAAACTGTACATGTATGCTTCTAATTTTATATATACATGCAATTATATTATTTATTTATTGTTACTGTTTATTACTGTTGAAATGTACTTTTTTCCTGTCTAAATGTGATCTAATTGTGATCTATCTATTGATCTTATATGCAAATTATCTGCATATACAGAGGTCATTAATATCAGCATGGATAAGTAGGTTAGTAGCCTGCTGTTCTGCATACATTAACATGATCCTGCAATCACAGTTTGGGCATTTGCCTTATCTCAGGCCTGCCTGTAATACAAAGCTGCTTTATTGCATAGCATGGAGCGACAGGGTCTATCCATCACACTTTAATAGAGCGGTCAGTGTTTCTGCAGGGACCCAGGTCCCTTAGATACATTCCACTCCTTAATTAAAATCCTTATTTGCCAGTCATGCATAGACAAGACGTGCATTTATGCTGGGTTTACGGTACCCAGCAGCACAAGTTATCACTGGATGTAAGCTGGGATGCCAATGAGCTGCCGCCTCTTAATTCAACACGCAGATGGATCAATTAACAGCACTCAGCTATAGCCGAGCCGGCCTTCCCGCGACTCAGAGACTCAAAGCCACGTTATCTGCCTGCGAGTGGCCCCAGGAAACCATCGAAACGTGAGTTGTCTTCCGGACTGCTAAGATTCGGCAAGGCACAGGCTATGAGCCATATAGCCATGAAAGTCTCTGCAAGTAAAACCAACTTTGCTACTCGGACAGTGAATGACAGCAAATGAACCATGGTGTTACAGCGTTCTGGTGTTGGGCATCAACAGGGCTGAATTTGAAGGGTTATGGTTCAAGAGAAGATGTATGTTTGGTATGAAAAACCATATGTTTATAACAAAGCCCTACCTGATGTGCTTTAATGAGTGCAAAATTTTATGACTGATGCATAAAAATGCTAAACTTTATGCATTCATTTCCATGTGAATACGTATATACAATTTTCACATTAGTGTACACTTATTATAGATGTAAGCCCTGTATGGTTGTGTGCATTGACAGGAAAATTTGTGAGGGCTCCTTCTGGTGCAATTTCTGATTATTTGTGGTAGTTGGCTTCCTCATATGATGTGTGCTTCAGATGAGCGGCATCAACGTCACTACATGTACTTTCCATGTCTGCACTCAATGAAAATATGCTTAAAGCTTGCCTTTGTCTCTCTTTCAGAAGAGTAACAGCTGGCAATTTCAATGGTCAAGATTATAGTTGCAAAATCTGCAACTTTCAGGAAGGTCAGCTATCATATGCAAATCCCACAACATACAGGAGATGTTCCGAATCGGCGTCTTTACAGTAGGGGGTCATATGGAGACATAATATGTGAGAATTAAACAGACAAGCGTTGTTTAGTTTTTGTGGTGTGTGAATGACCCCCCCTTATGCAATTTATGCAATAAGCGAATAATCTAAAAAATTTGAAAATGTTTATAATCATTAATCAAATATGCAAATGATGCATGTTTTGAGGAAAGTTTCAGGGCATTAGCGATACTTTTCATAATTCAGATGAACCGTTTACAAAGCTGGATAAAAATAAATGCAGCGACTGAAGCTGTTCTCTGCACGGCATCTCATACATGGTAAAGAACGAAGGGGATCTGATGAAACCTTCTGTCACCTTCTGATGCCAGTTTAACACTCCATGGATGTAAATATCCCCGCAGAACAGGGGGACGGCTTGGATTGTTTATTTATAAAGTTGTCAGCATTGTCACAGTTCAGCTGTTTGCCCAAGATCACAGGAACAGTGCCAAAAGAAAGTGGCACAAGGAGGAATGATGTAAATATCCCTGGAATAAAAATACAGTGAGCTAAATTCACCCATTTTGACCCACTGGGATCAATGGTCATTTGGCATAATCATTGGCGCAAAACTTGGAATTTGTTACTACAAATTGCATGCAACAGTACCAACATAATATACAGTGTAGTAAAAAGAAACATTCATTATGGTGAAATACTGGAAACATCAACTGACCGCAATACCCTGGAGTCCCACATACTGTCTTCATAGTGACCTGGTCATCCACGATTTTTGAAAGACCAAAATCAGCTAGGAAAAAAATAATTATTAGTAACATTCAAATCCTTTATGATGTAACATCTATCTATCTATCTATCTATCTATCTATCTATCTATCTATCTATCTATCTATCTATCTATCCATCCATCCATCCATCCATCCATCCATCCATCCATCCTCTCCACCTGGGTCATGGTCATTATAGGTTAACAAAGGATAAATGTGATTTAATTAATGTCTGGCTACACAAATGACTGCATCTGGCTATATAAATAACCAATGAAGAAGATGATCTTCAAATGAAGTCATGCCAGGCATCCACAGAGATGATGGCCTGTTCCTTCACTGTTCCCCTTCAAGCTGTGCATGACCCACCTATTTTGAGAGGAGCATCTGGAGCTGAAGTAGCATATAGGAGGTTCTCTGGCTTCAGGTCCCGGTGCACCACTCCATTCTCATGCAGGTACTGCGCGAGGGAAGGAAAAAAAAAAGTCTCAGAGTGAAAAAATAGCTGCACAGCTTAAAAAAGGCCCTCTGACACCTCCAGGAAGCATTTTTTTGTTCCAGCTTGTAAGGGAATGTCTACAGAGAGTAAAATTCGCACACTATTTCTATCATCTGAATGTCACAGCTATGACTACGGCATAAATTCCTGATTGTCACATTTATAATCAGAAGAGGCTTTACAAGAAAGAGAATTAATGTTAAGTTAAACAGAGATAGTAAGAATGTATCTTAAGATAGAAAACCTTAAACATCAAGGTTATAGGTTAGTGTGCTACAAAAGAGATTAAAAGGAATTCGAAAACTTTTTGAATCCTTTGAAGACTGGGAGAGAAAGCCATCATCGCCCCAAGCAAAGACTTTCCAATTTCCAAATTCTCTCTCGCTCTCTCGCTCTCTCGCTCTCTCCCTCCCTCCCTCTCCCTCTCCCTCCCTCTCCCTCTCCCTCCCTGACCTGCAGTGATAATGTATCTTTGGACAGAGGTCACAATTAGTTCTTACATTACAGCCTCTATCCAGGTTACGACGGGGTTACGTTCCGATAAACCTATTGTAAGGTAAAAATATCGTAAGGTGAAAATGCATTTTAATACAGTACACCTAACCTAACAAACATCATAGCCTACATAAAACATGCTTAGAACACTTACATTAGCCTACAGTTGGGTAAAAACATTTACATAAAGCCTATTTTTATAATAAACTGTTGAATATCATGTAATTTATTTAATAATGTATTGAAAATGAAAAACAGAATGGAATTGGAATACCCATCATTATGTTGAAATATCTAACACAGACCATGGTAACCTGGGAAGTGTCTGTACTATCTATCTAAATTCTTTATAATTTTTACGTACTTATTTTTTATGTACTTATTGCAGTAGTAACTCTGGTTGAATTAATCAAATCCCGATGGTACTTCCCTGCATTTGAACTGAGATATGCATTTTTCTTCCTTCCTAAGGGTACAGGCTTTGCCTACGTGGCACAGGGTACACGGGCAGTAGATTTACTGTACTTTTGTACTGATGGTACTTACAGCCTAATAGCGGATGTATGTCACCATGCTTTCTTATCTTACTCAAGGTGTGAACCACAGCTGATCGTGTCCATTTTTAACTCCGCTTTCTAATGTAAATTCTTCGGGCAGCATTCATTCTTCTCCAGAATCTTGGTTTTTAAACATTAAAAGCTGCCCCTGCTTTGCCTGCCTGCCATTCATCCACAGACTTCCGGTAGATCCAGCTATGGGGCCTGATTTTACTCTCCTATCATTCCTACTGTGCTCTCCAGAGCTTGCTTTTAAGTCATGTAAAAAACTGGAAGCTTTATAACTCTTTGAAAATATGACACTAAAGGGTTTTCCCTTGAGGAATTTCTACCTACTGGTTTTTCACCTATTTATGCTTAATTTTTAATGTATTTTGAAGGAGTAGTGCTGATGTGATGCCTTGGGAAATCATTTAAATTAGTGGCAAAAAACTGTAGTGGAGTGAACCTGGCCACTGGCCAGCATGACGGTGATGAGCTCATTGGGGAAAACTGTCAGGGAGCTGAACATGAGCAGGAGCATTCAACAGACAGAAACAAATGATCCACAGATTTGGGGTAGTAAAATGAAACATTTCAGGGGAAGAATGGTCAAAACAAAACCACAGCAAACAATGTTCTCTTTAATAAAGCTTCTGTTTGAATTTGAGATGAAAGGTTTTAAAAGGATTTTATATTTATTTTGTCACTTATTGAAATTGGTAATGTCAACAGTGGTATTTTGCAATATTAAAGACAAGTTTCTTCATTTCTGATTAAATTTTTAATTTCCATTTTTAATTTGCTGGATGCACTTTTCCGTTCGCAGCTTATAACCATATTTTGAGCCAAAAGATGGAAACATTAATTTGAATGTTTGTTGGCTGAAATTCTGCATCTCCTGCTTTTGCAGGTTTCCTCAGGGTGCTTGGCTTTCCTTCCAAAAACATATAGCTGGAGTGGCATCACTAAAGTGCCCAGAGTGTGCGTGCGCCCTGCAGTGCACTGGCATCCTGGCCAGGTTGTGCCCAGAGTGTGTGTGTGTGTCCCCAGCAGTGTACTGGCATCCCAGCCAGGCTGTGCTCAGAATGTGTGTGTGTCTGTGTGTGTGTGTGTGCGCTGCAGTGCACTGGCATCCCAGCCAGGCTGTGCTCAGAATGTGTGTGTGTCTGTGTGTGTGTGATTGCCCTGCAGTGCACTGGCATCCCGGCCAGGCTGTGCCCAGAGTGTGTGTGTGTCCGTGTGTCCTGCAGTGCACTGGCATCCCGGCCAGGCTGTGCCCAGAGTGCGTGTGTGTGTGCCCTGCAGTGCACAGGTATCCTGGACAGGCTGTGCCCTGTATGTGTGTGTCTGTGTGTCTGTGTGTGTGTGTGTGTGTGTGTGTGTGTGTGTGTGTGTGTGTGTGTGTGTGTGTGTGTGTGTGTGTGTGTGTGTGTGCACCCTGCAGTGCACTGGCATCCCGGCTAGCCTTATGCCCTGCTCTTCCTAGGTTGGGTGCTAGGCTTACCTTGTCCCTGCATGGAAAATCAGTCACGGGAAATACATACGTTTCACAACAGCTCATTTTATTACTTGATAAAGTGCTTTTCTCTGTTTGATCTCATGAACCAAAACATCACAAAACAGCAGCTCATCACATGACTCAATTACTGGTTTGGACAATTGTTTCCATTTCACAGCTTTTATTGCACTTACAAAGGATAATTAGAATTGTAAATATAAAACTGCTCATCATTATTCTGCAAATATTTTTTAAAATACCAGGCTGTATAGTTCATAGATGCGTACCACGACGACACGTTCAGACATAATGGTGCAAATTCAGTTAATCTGACTGTGCTATCGAAAGAGTTTCATTTATTTTAAGTGTAGTTTACCTCCGGCATAAAAAACGTGGAGGAATAGATTAGCCTGGATTCTGTACGCTGCTGTGTACGAGGTTTGGGGGTCTCACGTCATTATCTCTGCTAATAACAGGTCACATGACAGTAACTCTTCCCCTCGCAATTATGGCACCATTACCCATTTCAAAGGCTTATATTTTAAATTATGTCAAGGGGAAATACTTTTATCCCTTTCGGGGGGACTCGGAGGAGCTGACACAGATAAGTTGTCCTATCTCATTAGATGAGTACATGAAAACTAAAATTCCCACAAGCCCTTGCTGTCAGATCATTCCCTGGGGAGCGACTTGGTTCTGCAAATAACCCAGTTTTTCTCATTGAGTTCACGTGCTTAGTAAACATGTGCGCTACTAAATGGGCTGCCAGAAAACGTGCATTTTCTGGAAAGGCACATCCAGCACCTTAACATTTAATTTCAACAATTTCAATAATAAGCTATTTCATCCTAATTTTATATGAAAGGCCATTTAAATATTATGAATAAGAGCCTTGGTGGAAAAAGGTTTAAAGAGGTTCAAAATTGGTCATAAAGCATAAGCTAAACTCATCCATATCAAACTGATTTAGTAATTTATCAGTCTAAACCAATTGCTAATTAATTGCTAATTTATGCAGGTGAGCTTGGAATCTCCCCTGTGGGACACAGGACGCGAGACGGGGGACACCCCTTAAGAGGGGTCAGGCCACTCCTAAGCCTTGGGAAACCCACCTAAATGCACACAGGAGTGACACGCACACCCTGCATGCAAAGGATGGAACCCGTAACCCTTGAGGTGGAAGGCTGTGCTCAGAATCAGCACGCTACCTAGTTTAAAAAAGCGGTTTTAAATCATCCAACTGCCCATTGTGACCAGAACAAAGCCCCAATTATCATGCGTTACCGCATATGCAAGGGATGCTACAATCAAACGATCAAAGTGATGAATATTTTTACATAATGATAAACGTTTGTAAACATCCATTGCACAAAAGCAGCAAAGCAAGGCCGCCTTTTATGTTATTTTTATGTTATGTTGCCCTTATGAGTCCATTTATTTATCGCATGAGCGTCCAATTCGCTCACAGCCATCAATCTCTGAGACAACAACCCTGGGTTAGAGCAAAGCTGTGGGATTAACAGCTATTATTCTGCCCTAGCGTCTGACATCAAAGGTATCTTAATGTCTCACATTATAGCTGAAGTGTGTGCACTATTATGCAAAACACTAAACTGCTTGTATCTCTACTGACCTGTATCTACATATGATCTCCAGTTCATTTGTTAAAGTGATTAATATACATCCAGAGATCAGTTGCATTATCACTATGCAGGATAAACTGCAGATTGATTTTCAGCATCCATGCACACGATTATGGTTTTACATCCAAACATTTTTTATACTCTTTATTTGGCATTTTTGCAGGGTACTCTTAATCACGAGCCTTGACGTGCCCAGCCGGAATGGCTAATGGTATTACCAACAGAGTCTGAGGCATCCACAAAGATGAAAGCAGTCCAGATGGCCATGATTTAAAGATAGAGACTGTCAGCTCCAGAACTGGAGTTAGTCTCAATCCCGGCGATTCAACGCTGAACAAAGGCGACGTTGACTATGCCGACTACTTCAAAGGCTGCGTTCAAGACACTTCAGAAATCCTCTTTTCCTTTGTTCCTTGGTGCCCCGTGGGGTCCTTATTCCCCACCCCCACAGGCCGGTGCCCTCAGCGTCGATCCATCGCATTATCTTGTCTCCATGCCTGCGTTGCCTCCATAAGCCAGGTCGAGGGGAAAGGGAGGCCGCATCTAAGGCAAAGTGCAGATTCCTGGATTGCAGGATCAGGATTCTGATAGCGGCAGCTACCAAGATGCAAAGCAGCAATGAAGCCTCTGTCCAAGTGCGGGGGCAAGTGGCTAATCAATACGACAGACTCAAAGCAATGCAGGACGTAGGTACGCCGTCTTCATCTTCATCTCATTAGGTCAGAGAAAATGGACCTAGGAAGGAACACAGCCACTGTCTCACACACACACAAGCCTGCCCATTTAAAACTCACTCCAGAATCAGCAAGCCACTTCATATCTGACACAAATAACCTTGGCAACCTTCTCATTATACTGCTGAAGCTTTGATCTCTCTCCTAAATCCATCCTGATATATCTGGTTGGAAACAGAATCGATGGTGAATCTCTGCACCCCGCAATTGGCCAGCATTCCTCTGTTCCTAGTATGAAGGTGTTTCCAGTTCTCCATGAATCAGTCTTCTGCTTCCCATATCGTGAGGTTTACGTCAAAAGAGGGCGGTCAACCTGTTTTTGATTAATCCTCCTTGTCGGAATGAGCCAAGGGCAAATAACACTTCTATTGGTAAAATCATTATTTTATCGATTATGAGAATCATTTAAGCATTATAACCAGCTGTATATGACTGTTCTGATGTGAGATGTCTCATCATCTGTCTCCACATGAAAATGTGTCATTTTTTTCAACAAGTATAAGTGTGAGTAACAAAAATTACAAACACCGTATTCAAATGCTTCTAGACATATTGCGTGTATTACTATAAATACCCAACTTATTTAGGCTAGATCCAGTCTACATCACAGCCCAGGTGACTTGGACGCCACAACCCCCATCTTCCAAACTAGTTAAAACTGGATAAAGCAGTTATGTGTGAATTGATGGATAGATGAATGGATGGAAGGATTCATTTTTTGAACATCAGGATGACATGAAAAGAAAATGAAACTGCCTTTTAAATTGATTTCATTGACCATTACTGCTCTTTCGCAGTCATTATTATTCATCAATGAGGTTCTTGGGTATTGCAAGGCACTGAAGCACGCTGGTTTCATGATGCCAAAACATGCATCATTGTGGTTGATTCATTATGATTTTTACTGGAATCATGCTGCATCATCTAAGAGGAACACACAGGTGGGAGTTTGTCCACAGTAATGTTGTGAAGATGAAACACCACATCTTGGCCAGCAAATACAATACAAGAAATGAAAACGAACGAGCAAAACTCATGAACATATTTTCTGTCTTCCCCTTATATTTGTAAGGTCAACATTTTTAATGTGTAAACCTCCAATTCATTGTATATCACTGTCTCCTGTACACTCTCAGCATACATTATTAACTGCAGATGGTTTGCTGTTATATAACATCTGGTGTACAGTCACACTCCATTCCGTTCCCTAGCTGTGACTTTGAGTTGAAAATGATAAGTCCCGACATGCAGGATGAAGCTATATCAAGTGCATTATATTTTACAGTAGTCTCATAAACCTGGAGCTTACTAGAGACTTAAATTAGTCATGTCCTAAAAATCCTCCTAAACGGTTATGCAGAATATTCAAATTTGTGAACCACTTATGTATTCATGGAATCCATGCAATTCATCTGCACACTGCAACAGCGAGGTGTGAATACGCAATCTTTAGTGGAGATTGATGCTTTTGAAGCTTTCAAGCGTGCTTTCCTTTACCTGACACATAGAAATGCCAGATTAAGGAGTTCAGTGTCCTGTCCTGTCCTGTCTTGTGAAAAGGGATGCGGTCTGATAAGCAGTGTGTGATCGGTGGGAACGCGGAAGGGACAGGGAACAAAGTTTGTCCTGTGGAATTAAGCCTCGAATGAGTCCTTCATAAACAACTTAGAAAGTTAGAAATTTATTTTGGGAATGTGACAAAAAAACTTCAGTAACATTCTGCTGAAACATATGGGATATGCTCAATGCAGCCCATTGGATTTTTCAGCATAAAACAGGTTTTTCTTAGATGTAAATCCAAAAATGAATAAGGTCGCGAATATGGTAAAGTGAACATTGAGTCCCTGACCACTCATAAAGTAGGTAACCAGATAAAAACCTGTAAGCACCTCAGATGCAAGACCTATTTATATGAGAGTCCTATTTTCAGCCCCTCACCCTCTTTAAAAAGCCTAAAAGTCATTTATATTAGAAGGCTCGGCCAATGCATTATTAATAGTTGACGGGGTAGCACATAGGTTTTCGTGTACTATTTCAGACTCATTGATTCATCAGTCTCTGCCATTACGGTAAGCCATTGAGCATAATGGCTTTTCAGACAAGGAAGACTAGGGTCTGGCCTCTGAAGGCGATTTTTTGCCAGGGCGTAATAATTCGCCGTCTTTGGAGAAGTGCATCGCAGATTAAGATTTCATGCCACAGACTATTAGTGTTTTCTGACAGGCTGGGCTTTTGCTCATGCAGGAGACATTCATTTAACTTGTGAATTTTACACAAATTGAAAGATGCAATAACTTATTTGTTTTCAGTCTCAGCAATATCTGGACATGTTGTTCATATGTCCTAAGTGCTGAGAAAAATTCCAAATTACAAGTGACATTTAATTTCAATATTGTTTTAAATATCAGATGCTAGCCTGAAACTTGTGGTACCAGCATTACTTAATTCACAACGTGACGAATACAAGCATGTTTGAATGTCTGCCAGAAAATCAGAGTAAGTGCGGTTTAAGTTGACTTAAAAAAAGCGTGGACTCACCGCAACGGCCTCCAGGATCTGTTTGACAGCATCGGCGGCATCCCGTTCACTGTAATAACCCTTCTCGACGATCCTACAGAAAACACAACACACGTGTGCTGACATCAGCCCCATGTTCAAAGCGTCTCTCCTGTGATCACTTTGAAACAATCCTTCACTTATGAGTAATTATTAGCCATTTTACATTTTGCTTAAAAAATATACTTTCAACTTTTATTACAGGTTGCATGCCTATTTGAAATTCTAAATGTTTACTTTCAGTAACTACGTTATGGTGTATTTGATGCTATACTGAATATTCTTTTACTTATATCGCATATACATGTGTGTGACAACCTGTCAGGTGTGGGCAATTTTAATAGCATATTAGTCATCTCTGTTTAAAGTGAAAGGTCCTGTCTGGATCTGGATAAGGCTCATAACACAGAATCGTATAAAATGAGCACGGGGTAAACCTTCTGGAGCACCATCACTGCGGTTACCCAGGGGAGATTCCACAGAGAAGTACAAGGTGATCATCTACAGCTCTTCCAGCACTCAGGGAATACAGATAGACTCTTATATATACCATCATAGACCAACAGTTTAAAGGACACTTGCAGACTGAGTAAGTTTTTAATACTTCTCAGTTAAAACACAATGCCCATTACTGTGTCTTGCTCTGAATCGACTTGGCTTTACAAGGTCACCCAAAGTCTCCCCAGTGCACAGCAGTCAAACATTCAGTCTCCCACTACTTGAAGCATGACGGAACCCCCCCCCCCCCCCCAACCTCAACACAGCCAACACTAAATCGGCAACAACAGCCTGCTAAGCTGTCTTTCAACGTGATCATCACAGAGATGCAGGTCTCATTCTCTGATGTACCACAAGAAGCACTTTAACCCACAAATATTAAGACGCGACAGATGAAGGACTGAAAACCCATGCTCAGGATGAAAAACAGAGCAATAGTATCATTGCTATTCAGATCTCACTCTGAACAAGCTTGTCATGTTTGACAGCTGTGTAATGTAATGCTTCACTATTTCATTACACTCATATGAGCAGCCTTAGCTTCAACACCTGAATATGAGCCTTCATGTAAACTATCTATATTAAATACACTTTACATGTCACGCACACTGTCCCAGTGCAAGGTGATACATATAAAATGCATCACTCCAGAATAAGGCACAGTCTGAATTGAATTTGAATCCAGACTCCCGAGGAATGTATCCATAATGAAATCTGAGAACTTACCTGTCAAACAACTCTCCCCCAGTGACCAGCTCCAGAACCAGACTGATCTCGGCCGGGGTCTCGAATATCTCTTTCAATTTAATCTGCGAGAGAAGCAAACAGCACTCATGCCAGGAATGGACTGTATTTTCAGCTGGCGTCCAGATTACCAGCACTGTCACAATAACATGCCGCCCTAGACAGCAATAAGCCGGCATTTTCGTTTGTGATTCCCTGCTTCGTGGAGCATAGCCAGCAGCTGTCAGTTTCACACACCTTCTGAACTGCATTTTACCTCTCCACAACACCCAGGATTCACAGTTTGAAAGTGTCTGAGGATTTCAAAGTGCAAAGGGGCCACACCACACATCTCTCTTACTTAAGAAATTGCAATACAGGAATGCTGACGCTCTCCAAATCAGAGCATACTGACTGAAAGGACACACTCAGGAATTAAATATGTCGAATGGAGGACACAAACCAATGCAGTTTGGCAGAATGCATAAATCTCAATTTCCATCAACTTCAAATACGGCTGAAAAAGAATAGTCTCATTTATGACTAGAAATTTTACTTTGGAACGGTTCTCTGTTCATGATGCAATACGATCTCATATCTCTGTAACTCTGTAAAATACTTACTGGAATATTCCTTATGAGTCTGATTGATCCTGCTACCTTAACTCAGAATTCACATTATGATGTCAACAGTGGACAGACACATGCACCGGTTCAGCACAAAGAATGGGAAAATATCCCATACAATCCTATCTTTGTCCACATCTTAGATGCACACATTAGGGCTGTATTGCTTAAACAGTGGCCACAGTTACCCAGCAGTGCATTACTGAGCAGTTATTTTAATAATGAATATAGCAAAATACATTTTTCTGTCTAATGTCCATTCAGTATAATGTCAGCCTACCAGAATCCATTTACTTTATTATTTACTCTATTATTTATGCACTAAATTTATAGTTGACCTTTGCTTAAATTCACAACCTTTTAAGACCAGAATAAGGCTTAATTTATTAGTCCATTTTATATGTTTTGGTTAGAAATTTTCATCCACAAGTAACAGAAATAAAAGCAGCCTGTAGACTTACAGAACAATACATATACTTCTTTAATAAGCCTAAGTGGTATATTAAGACTGTGTTAGAATATTAACTACAAATCTAAAATACTAACATACGGGTCTGCTCAGGAGTATGAATCCTTACAATGTTTGGATGTGAGAGCCGAAGCAAAACACCGATTTCCGTCCTCACGATCTTCTTATCGACCTGCAAAACAAGATTCACATTAACTTATATCTGTGCATTGTAAATTATCTGTCAAATGTTTGAGTACACCTTAAAAACCATAGATAACAGGCAATTTTCAATGGTTGAGTTAAATAAATGTATTAGTACTGCTCACATTTTGTACACTCACACTGTAATAAACTTTTTCATTTTCAAATATTTACAGAGAAGAATTTGATGTGAAACACTACAAAAATTAAGGTTTCCAACAAGTGCACGCAGTCTTGCCTGGGAGTGTGTATTTTTATTTTGCTCACATATTGTTTGACAGTAATACTGTAATGTATTTCATCAACACACAAGCAACACCCGCACTCTCCCTTTGATAAAATGTGTTGTTACGTGCCGTAAGTGTACGTGCCGTAAGGAAAGTACGTGCCGTAAGTTCAGGGTACGTGCCGGAGGATGCCTACAGTATGGAAGTAAATCTGTGTCATCAGAATTTGAATTTTATATGCCACTGAAATTCTAACATTGAATATTTATG
>JAODLC010000123.1:2743913-2755624 GCA_026781145.1 Hippopotamyrus pictus | reverse complement strand
CAGAACTCGAACTTTTTAGGATTCGATCCGGAGTCCGGAACGGATTAAGTTCGAGAACCGAGGTACCACTGTATATAACATAATATAATAAATGTATGATGGGCAGCGGCAGTATTTACCACCATTCAAACCATACGTCTGTGTAAGGCTCCGGCGGTTTGGAGCCCCCTGTTGGCCACAACATTCACTACAATAATTATGAAATAAACGCGTCCTTCATTCAGGAGATGCTGAAGCAACATGTTCTGCTAACTAGCTACGATCTACTGGCTCTGCTTACTAACTATGTATTTAGTTTCTGAAGCATAGGGGCAGAGGCGGGGTGGGACGGGACATTAAACATGCCCCTTCTTGGTGCTTGTTTTTCTATGGCAGCCAGAGCATGAAGCACTGCTTGCCATGGGGTGGATAGTTTGTCTTAGTATCCCATCACTTCTGCTTAAAACTTCGTGAGGATCTCTGCTCGGTGCTCGGTCCAATGAAGGCACACTTTCATTTCATTTTGTAACTAATCACTCTGATACAATTTTAGGGCTATTTAGGTGTTAATCATAGGCATACTCAAACAATACTGGTCTGAAAATATCTCATGTTCCCCTCATTTAGGGTCTTTTTGAATTCTAATTTGATATCCAAGTCTTATGGGTCAGAGATATATAGTGTCTGGGTGAGAAAGTTGAATCGTTGAAAAGTGATGCAGTCGTACAATGTCTTGCTGTTGGTGCTGAACAGTTTTTCTGCACACCATTGGTGTACTGGGCTGTTAATTTTGCACTAGTGGTCTTCCTGTTAACTTTAATGAGTTTGGCCATTCTCCTCTGACCTCTTCCAGTAACACAGTGTTTTTGCCCACTGAACTAACCCTGACTGGATATTTTTATTCATCAGAGCATTGTCTGAAAACTCAAGACACTGCAGTGTGTGAAAATACCAGGAGGGTGAATGTTTCTGAGACAATGAAACCAATGTCTGGCACCAACAATTACACCACGTTCAAAATCAGTGAGATCAGGCATCTTAGGTGTTCTAATACTTGAAACCAGACCTGCTGAGCCTATTCTGTATACATTCAGCCACTTTGTTTCTGTTAACAGGCTGCGGTACTTTCATGTGCCACTGAGCAAACAGAACCTAAAGAACATTCAGCTGAGCAATTTGTTACAGAATCATTTGACGACACTTAAGTCACTCAAAGACGACACCAATGCAAGCAAACTCAATGGCAAAGTCCAAAGGTTTAATCTGTATCCAGGTGGCATGATATGAACTTTGGTCAAACTCCTTCGGGAGATTTAAAATGTTCATCTCGGGGTCACTCTTCACATGAAGCATTTAAAAAAAACTATTCCAGATACAATAAAAAACACAAAACCACAGGGAGGCTGAACAGGGGACAGTGTCACAGCAGTGCGCTCTTGGTGTAGGCCAGCAAGCAGAGGCTCTGGTTGAAGAGCGTCTGCATGTCCATCCACGTTCCCTCCAATCTCGGCAGGACCTTCAGCGCCTCGTCCATCAGTGCCGATTCCTGTGAGACGAGCCGAAGGTGCAGCTGTGGCAGAAGCAGGATCGTTAGACAAGTCGTCTGGATGACAGGTTACCTGTGACCAGCGAGAAATCCCCATGGAATTCGACATCCCGACACTTGAAGATGAGCACACTATCCCCTACAATGTTTGGCAGCAACAGAACGTGCCACACCCACCACCTACCCATGCAGCCAATCAGCTGCAGCCTGTTCCACTGCCCTGTAACAGGGGGAAGTTCCAAAAAGAGCGACTGGGAAGGGCAAAGAGCATGTGCTTTTTCTTATTGGGTTTTTCGACCTTTGAGCTTTGTTCAACAAAAGGGTATGCAAAATAATTACAGGATTAAATCTCCCCCCCCCCCCTTTTTTATAACCTCATTCTTGACTTTGAGTTCCCTCTACTTAATATTGTATTTGAACAAGCTTTGAGTAAGCATTTCCACCTCCAGGTAATGTTTAACAACGCAAACAACATAAGAGATGCCATGTTTTATGTCCTCTGTTTACACCCATTACTTTGACATATATATTTTTTAATGAATAACAACAATATCAACAGCAGTGGCAACATATACTAGTACAAGTACAATACCTGTTAATGCAAGTGACAGGTGACAAGTACAAAAAAGGAGTGTGCAGACAGGAGGAAACTGAAGGGACAGGAAAGGGTAGGAAAGTGAAGACAGGACTGAAGGGACAGGAGACGGCAGGACAGGATATCATAGATCAGAAAGCAATAATGATACACACTAATATCAACTGTTATTCTTCCTGGCTAGCTTTTGGTCACATATAACTGTGAAAATGTCTTAAGAGGAATCAACTTCTAAATACCATAGAAAAGGAGAGCACATTTCTAGATAGGAACTGCCCTAGTCTTTCAGGGTAGCAGCAAGGTTTTTAATAATGAGTGGGCTGTGATTAGGTTGAGCTAATGAGATGAGATTTTTTGCCGCCTTCCCATTGAACAAGAATGATCTTCTTGGCCACTATCAATGTCAACAGCACAAACAGCTTAGCCTATCCAGACATGTGGCCATTGCTCTGGATCTCCTGACAATGCTATATGGGCCCATGTACTGTGCCGGAGGCCTAACATACCTTGAGGAAGAGGGCTAAGTAGGCTTGCGCGAGGTCAAAGTCCCTCTTTGAGTCCAGCATGGCGCCAATCATCCTCAGGAAGGCCTGCATCTGCTCCAGGGTCCCATTCATATCCGGAGCCAGGGCCCGCAGCTCCGTATCGATGGCTGAGGGCCCCATATCTTTGAGAAGCTGCAGGGGGGTGGCATCTGAATATGGGGGGAGCATAACAGTCAGAATCAGAGGCCTGCGCACAAGGGCACCCCCCATGCCTACACTATGACTCATCCTCCAAAAAAGCGGCGCTAAAGGAGCAGCACACAGTGTTAAGCCTTCTGGCATAAATATTAGCTTATATGCGAATGGGAAATCAGCCCCCAGTTAGCACTCAGGGCAAATATTTACCTCAAGGTGCTACTGCATCGGCGTGCTTTCGGCCAAACACATCTGCGTAACATTTACTGTGGGTGACTCACCATCTCTGCTTCTTTGGTAAATGGTACGCACAACACCGCTATGAATTAAACTCCAGTTTCAACTTACAGTTGTTGGTGACCCAGGCATCTTCGAGTTGGAGGAAGAAATTTGACTTCTGGGCCAGAACTCCAAAATTCACTACTTTTGACTTCGAAGAAAGGAATACAAAGCATTTTATAAGTCTCATGTGTGCACACCTGCTTACTCATTTACGTTTATGTATAACTATAATTTAACAGACGCTTTTATCCAGAGATATACTTGAGTC
This sequence comes from Hippopotamyrus pictus, assembly GCA_026781145.1. NCBI lineage: Eukaryota > Metazoa > Chordata > Actinopteri > Osteoglossiformes > Mormyridae > Hippopotamyrus > Hippopotamyrus pictus. The sequence continues at coordinate 2,752,274 of JAODLC010000123.1, read as the reverse complement.
AAACAACTCGGCAGTTAAGCGTCTTGCTCAAGGGCCCAACAGTGAAATAACTCTGATTTGAACAGGCAACCTTCTGATGACAGGCACAAGCAATCAACCCAATATGCTCTGCCACATATCGTCCGTTTTGTTAAACACGTTCCAGGGATACCACAGACAAAAATACTCTGCCATGCCAGCATTCCCAGCAGGATCACCATTTCTGGGAGCGGTGCTGATGTCAGCCCAGCGGTTCCTCACCTGTTCTTTGGCACTGGGATTCTCCAGGGCAGCGAACTGGGGCATGAGCCCTGGGATGGTGGGAATGAAGAAGGGAGCGGCTTTGGGCACCTTGGGTGGCTCCTTGGGTTTGTTACGTTTCTGTGGAGGGGGGTCATGAAACACACAAGTCCTGTAGTGTTGCATGTACAGTTATTCAGCTTGTCTGAATAAGATATTTAATATTTAATAAATGGGATATGATTTCAATGGTCAGGTTAGGTCAAGTAAAATTGATGTTCGACCAGATTTCACACTATGAGAACACAATGATGTTTGATATTAGGAGGGACAGAATTTAAATACAAAAGCCTATTTCAGGGTAAATGAATGAATCTGAATTAAATATTGGTGGGTACACAGCCCCCCAGTCTCTATGTCCCTGTGAGAGCATGCCCTCAGCACAAAACCTGTCATATTCAAATATATAAAACCTGCCCATAATAAGGTGCAAGACGATGGACAATGTACATACCAAACAATTCTAGTTAATGAACTCTGGATCTGAGGTCTTTAAAAATCTTGAGAAAACTTGTCTGGCCACTAGATGTCAGTAATTTCACAAGTGAGAATGGCCAAAAGAGACAGGATGCATAACCACAGGTATCCATCCTAATAAACCCCAAGCGCACCTTAATAATATCGAGATTCAACAGGTTCTTCCATCTGGAATCCGGCAGAAGAGACAGAGTCACCAACTGTTCATCAAGCTGCTCCTTCGAGACATAGCCGATCATCGAGTCACTGCTCATGTCTGTATCTTCATCACTGACATCGTCTAGGGAAGGGAAGAAAGTCAGGATCCGGCACTTCTGGGCCAGGTCCTACACATCTCTAAAAGCTCTCCAATTTACATGTCATACATGCACAGTATACAATCAAAATAAGTCTGAAAAATCTGTCAGTCTTAAGCCAAAAATGCCAGTAAGGGGTTTCTTTCCAAAAAGGCCAACTGTAAATCGCTCCAAGCTGCACATTTACTATCGAATTCAGGTCTGCTCCTAGACAAAGGTTAGACATCAGCACACCAGTTAAAAGACACATTTTTTATTCACACACCTTGAACAGGGCAGGTTCCAGGAAGCACAACCACAGAGGGCTCAAAGTCTGAGGGCAGCGGGCGTAGGGAGACCATGCTGTACAGTGTCTTGTTAGACCTGCAACGGATACAATGTCAGCGTTCATCTTAATTCATTAGACCTAGAGCATGACACTTTGGGAATAGAGTGGATCTAAACCTTAACAATTCTGCATAGTTTTACAATCCGTAAAAATTTCCGTTTTCTGACCATAAAATTGAACATTATGAATAAAATACACAGTACTGAATAAAATAAAATATATTGACTGACAATTGCAATGCACCCATATCCGTTATTAAACTGTATATCCATTTAAATGCCAAGACAAGGAAAATTCATAACTAAAAAACTAATAAATGCCTTTTTGAAAAGACCAAATTGCACTCTATTCATGGTCTTTAGAAGATACCAAAAAGATGACTGCACACAGGGCTGAATTTAAGGGGGAAGGGGGTCCATGGACGAAAGTTATGGTTAGAGCCATCCCTACAGCATAAAATGCTACAGTAACAAGCAGAAAAAAAATGTGGCGCCACCACCAACTCAGGGCCCTGATCTATAGCCCAGGTTAGCCCGAGCAGAAGCCTGGCCTTGGATATGAGTGCACCCTCATTTCCCCCCCCCCCCATCTGCACTGGGGAACTTTCCGGATTGCTCTTACCATAAGTATATTCCTAGACTGTCCACATGTGCAGAGGCCAGGAAATCCCCTGTGGGAGACATGCTGAGGCTGACCACAGCGGCATCTACCAGAAAACAGTCCACCATGCTGAAAGGAGGAGATCAAAAGCAGATTGATTGGGGGGGGGGGCAGAGAAACCATTACTGTCGAGAGAGATGGTGGGGGAGAATTCCGGGTCAAAGAGACGCACTTTCAAAAAAAGTCCATTCCACTGTACATTTACCAGACCCAGCCAAACTGTCCGAGAAATGTAGCCTTTCATGTTTTTCCCCCCCCTTTGAGAAAGGTCATCTTTAAATCTGAGGTGGCCTTCGGCCGAGAATGGCCCCTCGCGGTGTTCTTATCAGCTTACGCTGCACGTTATCGCATCTCGCTCATTTCCTTTCTCAAGTAGCTTGCTGGTAACAATGAGCCGGATCTGACGTGGAGGAGTTCCCTGGCCGCCAGCTCAGAGGGCCGTGGCATTTGAACTTACGCTCCTGTGGGCAGGTCCCATGTCCTGATGGTGCAGTCCATAGCGGCCGTCACCAACCAGCGACCGTCTGGGCTGAAGGTCTAGCAGAAACAAAAGGAGGACACCTGTGATTGGCTGGGGGAAACCCAGGGCCCCTGGGGACAGTGACTCCGCACTCGAGTTAACCTCACCATATCGTTGATCTGTCCACGGTGACCAGGAAACTTGCGAACGATCCTCCTCGTCTCCAGATCCATGACGTTGAGAGTGAAGTCATCAAGAGAAATGGCTAGCATTTCACTGTTGCGGATGTACAAGACACAGGTGGAAAAATCAAGGATAGGGGAAGAACGCAGTGTGAGGATCGTCTAGACGGTTCACTTAACATACTGCTCCTACAGTTTCTTCCATCATAAACATCATGTCATCATCCCACCCGCTTCTCAACTTCCTATCCAAGTTCAGCTAAGCAAAAAGGCTCCACTCTTGGATCAGATCTGCCATGCAACAAGGCTTCCACCTCACCTGTCCCTGTGTAACAGGGTTCTGGAAGGAGAGGCACCCAGGGTGACAGTGTGAATCAGCTCCTTTGATTTGAACTTCCAGAGCTTCACCAGCCTGTCTGCTCCAGCGCTCACGGTCAGCTGGTTGAGTCCATCGACAGCGACACCGCGTACTGGTCCCTCATGTGCTGGGGGGGTGGTGGATTGGGGGATAGTATTACAAAAATGATCGTCACTAGGGCTCCCAACACCACGCCTAATGTCAGCAGCGAAGCAGCTTCGGCGAAATTACTTAATGAGGGAAACCATTCACCCGAATTACACCGAACATCACATCCACAGCGTCCATGGGCATTACAAAACACAGATGCTACTGTGTATTCGCCAGATGGATGGACTAAACACGACAAAATGCTTTGATAAGCAACCTTCACACTGACAGACACACTGGGTAGAAGGTGCCAGGCTGCCCCAGCGTTTACCTTTGCTGTCACCATAGTGACCTCTGTAGATGCCAGACTGCATGTTGTACACATCGATATGTCCGGAAGACAGCCCCACCACTGCAAAGTTACCACAGGATGTAACGTCCACCACCTGTAAGGCACACAGGTCATAATACTTGCTGTTTACAAAAAAGCAGTGATGCAAACCATATGGTTTATATCCCATGAGCCCGCTCAGGGTGTGTAAGCATGCGACTCCACTCCTGGGGCAAGCTCACCATGGCCTGGACGTTGAGGGCGCGATTCCTGTCAAAACGTTCGGGCTCCAGTTTGTGAGCTCCCATAGAGGTCTTCTGGTAGTTCCAGGTGGTGGTGATGAGGTAACCACGGTGACAGGCTATAATCCCATCCCAGTCACTCTGACGGGCAGTCTCTGCAAGCGAACAACCGGACCCAAATTTTAGCCAAGGAAACGGCATCGCAGTTCCCGAACCATACCAGGGAACTGTACATTTACAACAAATTCCGACAGCCATGCATAACCAACAATGCATTCCCTTAATACTCCTGTATGTCACTGTAATGTTTAAAAGCTACATAAACACTTCATAAGCCTAGTTTTTAAGAAAAACAACTAATTGCATCTACAATGCAGCCAGAGAACACCAAGAAAAAGAGGGCACATATCTCACTGACTGTAGTGATGACTATTCCTTCAAGTTTAAACTATCCTGCAACAGAATTTCACTAATTCGTACCTGCAGCAAAAGTCGTGATGGCGGGCAGCCTCATAGTGTCGAGCTTCAGCCCCTTCCTCTTGGATTTCTTCTTGTTGATGGAACCTTATTGTGTCACAATAACGAAACATCAAATGACCATAACAAATTCCGAAATTCCAGACATAAATGACTCATGTCCACTGCACTTCTTTCCAGGAAAAAAAAATCAAAGACGAAAAGTTTTTAGCCTTTCCAAGAAAAACAATTCACTGAAATTCAAACAAACTGCTTTGGAGTCGCCCCTCCCAGAGCCACTTTGGCGGGGGCTTGGCTGACATACCGCAGAGGAAGTACTCGGATATGGACGATGCTCACAGGAACCTTACCATGTCCTAGATTCTTATTGAACCTCTCATGCACACAAGAGAAGGACTGTAGCGTGCCATCCTGACCTAGGAGAAGCAACCAGCATGAGAAACAGAGGTTTTAGGAAGTTTGGAAAAACCAGACGGGGCTCATATACTACAGCAGCGGTTCTCAAACTGTGGTATGCATACAACCAGTGGCACTTGGAGCGCCCCCTGGTGGTATGTGAGAAGACCTCGGTAATTTGATACAGTGATTCAGGTTGCTGTGATTTTTTTAAACTATGTAGTACTTGTATGGTTTAGTTTGACTTTTTGGTACTTGGTTCAAAAAGTTTGAGAACCACTGTTTTAGAGTACAAGACACACACACGCCACTTCTAAGTCTTTCCTGTTTTTAATATCAAGTTTTTAAATTAATTTCTGCAAACATGTAAAGCAGCCTCTGGCAGTAATATCCATTCTAGATATCTACTCAAAAGGAACCAAAATGAGTGAACGGGTTAAATTTACCCTAAAAATTTTGAAGGAAATGAAAACTTAATTTGGTTTACCTTGATCGGTCATACCCATGACTAATACAGAATTAAGAATTTCATCCCAGAGAATTTAGATACTGGGTTTAAAAAAATGGTCAGATTTTCAACTCACCCATACACATCAGATAATTAATAATGTTAACTTGAAATCATCTCAACATTTAAGAAATTAATTTTCTATTGCACACATTCTTCACAAAATCTTAAATCTCACCACTACAAAGAAACACATGATTGAGCTATAAACAAAGAACAGAGAAAAGAAGACAATCTCTGGATGCTTGCATGGCAACATTTCCCCACAGAAAACAGTCAAGCAAATAAGCATTCCCTGACCATCCACCCACAACAGGCGCGACGCAGACAGACTCCATCTTTACTGACCGGCACTGAGAATCTGCTGTCCATTCTGACCATAATGCATGATCTTTGTGGGCGGGGCACTGTGTCCAGTTCGGCAGCGAAGGAGACGCCCACCTCCACCAGGGTTATCGAATATCCACACCTGTTTTGCATGGGAGAGACACTCAGACCTCTGCAATATCACACTCTCTGGTTTATTCCGATTGAATTAATTCATAGCACTACTGCAGGGCAACAGGACAAATAAGACACTGACCCGAATGGCATTGTCCGCCCCATTGCTGATGAGAAGAGGCTCTGCATGGACAAATGTTAAGCCTGCAATGGCTGTACTGTGAGTGTCTCGCATCTGACCAATTAGCTTCTTGTCTTCCAGGTCCCACAGCCCAATGTGGCCAATAGGGCTCCCCGCAGCCATTACTGGGTGACCATCTTGAGGAGAAGTTTTGGGAAACATTTAGAATTTCCTCCAGAACTTTCTAGTCTTGTTATGATGGGTCCCCAGACAAAGCCAAGGGAGAGGAAGTTTCATGTTTAGCAAATAACAGAATACTTATTTGACCTGTGAGACAGTAGTAAGAGTATTTCATGTAGGTACTGAGACGTTACTGTAAGTCACCTGTGCGAAATGACAGCGCCGTAATGGGGCCCCAGTCTTGCTGGAACTTCATGAGTGACTCATCGTACTTGATGTTGTGTATCACGATGAGACCAGACCCCATCCCTACGCCCACGACATCCACAGCAGGTGCCTGGAAGAACAACACGACCCAGATGAACTGTGAGGAATTCTACACTAATACATGCTACGCAGCAGTACCACATAACATAAACTGACATTCACTCTGTATTCTGACATTTCTCTTACTCCATTACTCATTCTTACATTAAAACAAAGTAAACATTTTTGAAATATGCAAAACAAATAACCTGCCGAAGCTGAGAGGGGGATTTTCTGAGCTTTTCATAATCTTGCATAGCCTGACCACCTGTGACATTCTGTGCTGGCCATCTGCAATGGAAACATTCATCGTCCCCCCATCCCCCCCTTCCCCTCCTAAAGCTGCTCACATCAGCAGGACCCCTTTGCCTCATGGTGTGCATGACGGACAAACACCATGCAACCCGTAACGCACCTGCTGTAGCACCGTTACTTCAGAGCCCCATCCTGTGAAGGTGTATAGGAGTTTGCTGGAAAAGGAGGCACAGAGGTCAGAGTCTCCAAGTATGAGTACAGAGATTAAAGTACAAAACTCTGCTGTGGCATAAAGTTAAAGCAAAGAGTGACCAATCAGTGAGTCCCAGTCAGTGAGTCCCCCCACCCATCCACCCACAGCTGATACAGGACAGGGCTGCCTGGAGCCTATCCCAGGAGGCAGTGGACTATGGGATACCCCAGATGGGACATGCTTAGTTTAAAGGTGAAATAGCGTGTCCCTGTGTCCAGAGATCCATGGCCCATTATCAGATGCAAAATAACACCAGAGGAACCCCAAAGAAACACAAGGACCCCACCTCCATGAGGGCTTTTAATACTCTCTGCATGGTGCCCTGCTTTTGCCGTTTGTACTATGTACATTCTCGTAATTATTCATTATATTTGATCTTCCTATCTGTATATCCTTGCTGCTAAAGAAATTCCCACCTATCAACCATAAATTTAGCAGGGTCAATAAGCAGCAAAGATGTAGCCTTAAAATGTCACTGTGCTATATTAAAATGGAGCCCCACTAGTGCTGTTACCCTCAGCCTCCATGGATGGGATGGATGAGAAAGGAAAAGATGAAGATACCCGACCTTAAGACATAAAACGGTGAGTTAGGTCAGTCATCTCCCTCCCATAACACCTACTGATGTAGAACATGAGAAGCAGCTAGAAATAAATTCTGAAAACAGTCTGTACTGCAGACTTTGTATTTATAGCCTGTGGTCGGACTGTCAGGCCTTACACCCATCAAGCATATGCATCGCCTTCTTACGACATGGTTAAAAAAGATAATAATGATAATAATGCTGACCTCAAGCAAATGACTTTTCAGCTAAGATGACATCACTCACGCCTGTGTAATCACACCCACAGCTTGCCCCACATTCGCTGGATTACCAGGCCTCTCCTGGATCATCACATGTCATTAAAGTAATTAGAGGCACTACACGTAGCAAGTAGGGCTGATTTGAGCTCAAGGGGTTTCCATCTTTAACGGAAACCTGAAATAAGCTTTGCTCAGTCCCATCGCCCCAGGCGTCCCCTGCGAACCTCAGCTGACACCAAGCAGCATTTTGTCATAGGTGCCTTCGCCGTCACCGAGCCATTACTCAGATCGGCAGATACACAAGTCGGCATCCAGAAACAAAGCAGCACTCAAACCCAGCCTAACAGCAGCCTTTCCCCACAACTACAGTCAAGGAGACACTACTGTAGCCTGAAGGTCTACACCGAGAGACATAGAACAAGTCTCCTTCCTCAGGCTGTTCGTATACTAAACAAGGAGCCCTAACAGCCAACACCCCACTTATGCATCCCTTCTCATCTTACACCATGCTGACATTAACTGTCTGAGGTGAATACAAAAAGTGCAGTCACATCACTTTTTACGTCTACTTTATTACATTACTGCATTTATTTTATTTCTATCACTGATTCTTGGGAATTTGGATAAAACAGGTTTTAATTCTGAAAATAAAAAATTACTTAAATTTTTTTTATTACTTAAATTTTATTGCTTTTTATAAATATCTGACAGTGGTGACAAATATGTGGGACACGTTTTGAGCAACCACAAAGTAATAGTAAATATTGTTCAAAATTCACCGTTTGTAGTTTTTAATACATATTACAATGTACTCTTTCATGTGGTAAAGATATTATTCAGTTCAATTATTACTTTTTGTTTTTTTAATCAAGTTGAAATGATTATCCCCTATCTGAGGACAACTGATTTTGTAGGCA
>JAODLC010000123.1:2719107-2731218 GCA_026781145.1 Hippopotamyrus pictus | reverse complement strand
ATGTTGCATGTACAAATTAATTACAGAGGCGTTTTTATTACAGCATTTACTAAAATGCCATGCGTATATGGCAGGCCTTTTGCGGGTGTTTGCAACCAGAAAGGGAATATAGTATCGCACAAACTTATAATGACTCACAATAACATACATGGAAATGACTCAGCTTGTGCGCTCGTATTCAAAAGCATCCAAGCGTGGATTCATGCAATAAAAACATTGCAAATGTCAAAATATGTTCCAGGCGCCGAGTATCATCAAGCTGGATAAATGTTTATGAAGATTGGATGGATGGACGAATAGATAGCTGGCCCTCAACTGAAAATGGTTTTAAGCACAGAATCTGCAACCGCATCTTCCATGACAACATAAAGATACAGCGTTTTACTACAACCGCCGAACCGCAACTGATGCAATTTCTCATCACTCCACAGATCGTTGATTTGGGCGGAGGGCGGGGTTGTACACGTCCTCTACAATGTTGAGATGGGAGGAACATTTATATTAGGCCTTTATTATATTATATTATATTATATTATATTATATTATATTATATTATATTATATTATATTATATTATATGTCTGTAATGTATCTCACACAATTTTTTTCCAACGCGGAGTATCCCTATATTAAAGTGATTTAAACTCCATCTCTCCATCTTCTGATGCCGACTGTTTTCACAAGGATTATTTTCGCATTTGCGTGTCCAACTTGCTTAGTTAGGTAATATCGTAGAACGAAAAGCAAAGCTAATAGCGCAGCAGAGAATAGCATTTTTTTCTATCACAACCGTCATCCTATTGTGTTTGCTGTCAGAGCATAACAATGAGTAATAAACCCATCAAAAACATACCAGAAATTCAAAGTCATTCAGTTCATAAACAGTGCTGGCAGAAAGTTTATTTCTTGCTAAGAAGAAATTCAACAAATCTCGTATTTTTACTACGGGTGTACAATATTGTAAGAGAACGTAATCTATTAGGGAGTGCTGTGTTTGTAGTAATGATTCTTTCCGGTAAGTTAGACTTCCAAAGAATTAAGTCGGTGACAGGGACATCAGCAGCGAACCCCGAGGTGAGGTCCTTTTTCTACGATGCCGGGCCAAAAATTCTTAGCGGGACTAATAATTACCGGGAATTCAGAGTATATGATGCGGGAGATTACAGCGCTTTAACTGGCATCATATAGTGAGGATGGATATCAGTAAAAATGGAAGGATGAATATCACTTCTTATGTTTTAATTGTAACGGCAATAAATTAGAAATTAAAACATGAACTGTATATACAGCGCATCTACAATCGTCATACCTCTGACCCCGGGATAACAGGTGTATGCCTCCACTTTAATAAGAAACACATGCCCTTGCATCACTCCTTATCATTCTTAACACAGTGATCTAATGTGGTCGTCCACGTTTTTGCTCCCTCCCAATCCCATCTGGGAGTCGCAAAGGACTGGTTTGAGAAACGCTGGTCTAATGACTACAAAGCAAATCTTTCCAACTTTCCAAGTGATTTCTGGGATTTCAGGGTTTGATACAGAGTTTAATACCCTAGAAATTTCTTCAAACTATAGAATTTCGGTTTACTCTGAAGCATTACGGCAGGGTTTGATGAAGGAGGGTGATCCACATAATCGCAGAGGCTCTCAACACAAGTGGTTTATTTAATGAAACAGAACAGAAAGAGAGAACCATAAAATAAAGGGATGAGGAGGGGTCTAAACAAAACTGGTATCTGTGTATCACAGTACAGAGTAACACAAGCAACTGGTCACTGTTTGCTGAAGGGCCGAGTAATTCTACTATCTCCACATCAGTGCAGATCAAAGCCCATGTGGGGCAATTTGTGCTGAATACCTTAAACAATGCCTTCACAATTACTCAGTTAAAAATCGCCTATAGGATATTGCGCATGGCACAGGAAGAACATCGAAACTACAGACATGCAAGGCGGCGGGGGAATCCACTTTGCTAGAGGTGTGAGGTAACAGCCTACACCCACGGACCAGTGGGGCACTCCCCTGGCCCAAGTAATTTCTCACAATCAACAGCACTATCTAGTTAAAACCGAACACCACAAAACACCCTCCAATTCAGTAAAGATATCACCTTAAAGATATGTCAAAAGATACTACTTTACTTTAAAGATATGTCAAAAAACCACATGGTTTGACCATAAAAGGTGTGGATAAAAGTATTGTATTGGTGTGACGTTAATTTTCCCCCTTGTGAACCACAGTACATTTCATGAACATAGTTGTTTTTCATTTAAACTGGCGATTAAATACAGTACTATGGAAAACTCGAAAAAATGGCTAAATGATCTTCATGTTTGTATAAAACTGTCTTGAGGCAGGGGACACCCTGGACGGGATGCCATCCTCCAGTGTGCCGACGGTCCCTCATCTACGGAGTGTGGAATCCCGGTGTTCCCAGCTCCGTCTATAGTTGTTGTTAATTAGTCCTGTATATTTAAGTCCGCGTTCGAGTATATTTCCCCGTCCGGTCATTGACGTTGTGTTGTAGTTAGATGTTCCTGAGTGATTTACCCGTATTAAATCCCGTGTTCACCCGACTCCCTGGCTCCTGTGCTGCTTCCCCGCTCCGTGTCCCCGCGCTACATAACAAAAACTATGTCTCAAAATGTTTCAGCTTAGCTGTTTTAAAACCTCTCCTAAAGTCACCATAATCTGTGCAGCAACCATCCATGTATTTTTTGACTTGACCGCTACCACACCTCGTTAATCAATACACCATTGAGTTAACTAATTATGTTGAACTTTATTAATCCCACGAAGGCAAAATAAATTAAGGGAGATGGTAGGGAAATGTAATGAATTTTATTGCGTTACTGTTAATTTGCATATGTTCTGTTGCATATATGTTTTTTTTTACTGAGCAAATGTACACTTATCACTCAGATAAACAGCTTTAAACATTTTCTTTGCCTGCCTAAGGCTGTTGCACAGTGGTGCACATCCACCCATCTGGCACCTCCTAAAAGGTCTGCATGGTCGGGGTTTCGAATCTCATAAGTTCTTCTTTTGTCATGTGGGTTTGCTCCCGTAGGCTAGCTGGCATTGCTAAATTTCCTATAGTGTGAATGTGTAGATGAATGGACCTAATAAAAGGTTTTGGGTACGACTGAACATGTAAGAGCGTCAAATTTACAATAGCTCCTACAGGTCAGTATACATGCGAAATGAAATTAAAAGAATTAGATGAAGCTTTATTTGCCATTTGTACAAGTTCAGGAACAAAGAATGTGTCAGGCCCTGCTCGTCCGATCCTCCTGTGTGCCACGCCCCCTCATTTACCCTGTGTGAAATCCCGATTGGTACCAGCTGTCTCCTGTTATTTCCATTAAGTCCTGTATATGTTAGTCTGCGTTCGAGTACGTTTCCCCAGTCCTGTCATTGAAGTTAGTACGTTGTTACTTGTGTTGCCTCGTGTTTCTCGCTGTTTTCCCTTAATAAACCCGATTACCCGTCTCCCTGCTTCCCCGGACGCGTTCATAACAGAATGTAGTTCTCGCACATTCCATCTCGCTCTTCCTTTTTAAGGAATGCACATATAGTATCGGGCAAAAGCCTTAACCAGTCAAAGTAAATGTTTAAAGCTATTTATCTAGGTAGCAAGTGCTTATGTACTCGGAACAAAAAAACAGAAATGAACATTAGAACATAGGGAAATTAAAGTAACACAATTAAAACTAACAAGAATTTCTTATTTTCGATAAATAGTTACTGATGTCTTGTTGGTTACCTAGATGAACACTGATTCAGTTCCTAAACCTCCTCAGGGGCACCTCAGCCAAGCCATTTATTTGTTACCATTTACAAGCAGCTCACTTAATTCATGAATTAAACTCATTTAAAATGTCAATGAGGTATTGATTAGCCATATGAGGTGGGGTAGTGGTTGAGTGGTGACTCAAGTGATTTTAGAAGAGATGTTGAAATGGCTAAGCTGACACATTGACTAACGTAACATCGTAGCTTTTCACAAATATAATGATCATTTAAACATCAGTTTTTTGACTGTTTAAGACTTTTGCCTAGTACTGAACGTTTGAAAGTGAAGCTTGAGGTCTGAGCACAGGGTCATCCATCGCTCTGGCGCCCCTGGGGCATTTTTCAGGGGGATACGGGCCTTGGTCAAAGGCCCAACGGTGATGTGGTGATTCTGGTGTGGAGGGTATTTAAAATACTGCTGATAAGGCCTAACTCACTGAGCTACACACTGCACATAAAAAAATAAAATAAAATGTAATCATATAAAACTCAAAGAGACCATAAAAAATTGCCGAAGCCAACTATATTTCAAATTGTGTTATCGGGTTAAATTTTCAACCATGAACAAATCTGGCTCAGCTAAACCTCTTAGGCAGTGGTACGTCCCCTGCACAAAGTGTGGCTTTCCTCTTGCACTCTGCAGGCCCTGTTAGATTGGTGTATCTGAAGTGTCTGTTATTATGGCACCCGGTTCAGGAAAACACAGGGTATGAGGCAGGGGACACTCTGAATAGGATCCCAGTACATCACAGAACATGAGGCAGGGGACACCCTACATGAGATGCCAGTCCATCACAGAACATGACGCAGGGGACAACCTGGACAAGATGCCAGTCCAACACAGGGTACGAGGCAGGGGACACCCTGGACAGGATGCCAGTTCAACACAGGGCATGAGGCAGGGGACACCCTTCACGAGATGCCAGTCCATCACAGAACCTGAAGCAGGGGACACCCTGGATGGAATGCCAGGCCATTACAGAACATGAGGCAGGGGATACCCTGGACAGGATGCCAGTCCAACACAGGGTACGAGGCAGGGGACACACTGGACGGGATGCCAGGCCATCACAGAACATGAGGCAGGTGACACCCTGGGCAGGATGCCAGTCCATCACATGGCATAGGGCAGGGAACACCCTGGACAGGATACCAGTCCATCACATGGCACAGGGCAGGGAACACCCTGGACAGGATGCCAGTCCTGTACAGGGTACGAGGCAGGGGACACCCTGGACTGGATGCCAGTCCATCACAGAACATGAGGCAAGGGACACCCCGGACAGAATGCCAGTCCATCACATGGCACATGGCAGGGGACACCCTGGGCAGGATGCCAATCCAACACAGGGTACGAGGCAGGGGACACCCTGGACAGGATGCCAGTCCACCACAGAACATGAGGCAGGGGACACCCTGGACTGGATGCCAGTCTATCACATGACACAGGGCAGGAGACACCTTAAATGGGATGCCAGTCCATCACAGACAAAAATACACACCATGGGATACAAAGTCATACAAGAAATCCAGATGAACGTGGGGGGGGGAGGGGGTTAGTTCCACACACAGAGCTGAGGTTGGAAAAACGTACAAAACATCTGTGGAATTTTGTGTCCCCGAGATTTTTTTTCAGGTTATGCAACTTTAGTATGAGGAGTGAATTATAAAACTAGCGAGTCTTTGATTTTCCATGGAGAAAATTTGCAGGGATATTAAAAATAATGCAACATTTAATCAGATACACAAGCGATAACAAAGGCAATTATGCAGTCTTCTTAGGATTCAACCCCAGTTCTGTCTAGTTTTGTCCAACTATGTTATGGAGGCTTACTATACATTTTCCATTTAAATTGTAAATTTTACTTTATTTGGCAAATGCTTTTATCCAAAGCAGTGTACAGCTGAGAAAACAGGGTCAGTCAGTTCCTTGAATAATTAGGGGTTAAGGGCCTTACACAAGGGCCCAATGGTGACATTATGTGCAATACACATTATTCTGAAAATTATTTGAAAGACTATTACTAGGCCTAGAAAGATTATTTACAGTAAGATGACATAGAAAGGCATGCTGTTGAAAATGTGGTAGTTGAAAGATCAGACTAGCTATCAATATACTTGCAATATATGCTTAAAAATCTGGCCTTGGTCACACACCTACTTTATGTTCAATACAAAATGTTATTCGTTCAGAAAAAAATCATCCTGGTCTTCGATTCATGATGAGCAAAAGCCTTAGTTTTCAGACATCTCCCTATTACGTCTGAAGCTTATGGTCTAACAAACAGGTTACTCATGATGGATTCTAGGCAGCATTCATCCGTGTTACCCCTGCATGTCTGGTGTAATTAAATCACAAAAGCTGACTCTTTCCACAGGTTATATTACTGTATTACTTTCACTGTATTATCTAAAATTTGTTCATATTGTTAGGTCTGTGGTAATTTATATAAAATTTTATAAACCAAAAGGACAAAGTCAAATTTTTGACACTTGTATTTGGCAAGTCTTATAATCACTGTGGAATTTTACATCTTGAAACAAGCAGAAAAACCAAATAAGCTTTAATTAAATACCTATGAAAAATATCTGAACTTAGCCGAACCACATACACAAGACACACTGGTTTTGCCAATAATCGTTGAGAATATCATTCTACCAGCATTCACATACATCTGCAACTGTACTCTGTATTACTGTGTGTATGTTAAACTGTTAAACAATTTACCATAAATACCACATTAGCAGAGATTAAAGTGCAAATAATTTAAAGACAAATATCACGTATCTCACAAGTTTACTGTACACTCTGTACAAACTGGCTTGTAAGTTGAAACAATGTTCTGCGAGTTGCAGGCAGGATAACATTGTCAAAGTAAAAAAATATATGTACCAAGAGCAAGATGCAAATTGAGAGAATTTGAGAACAGTATGTAGATAACATTAATCTAGTGATTTCCAGGTTAAATGAGTGTGACTACTTTGAATTATTTACAGCAATTAATCATATTTTATTCAATAATAAATATTTATTCATATTTTGAAGAGCTTCAGGGATAAGATGTTAACATAGAGAGAGATTTGAAAAACTTTCTGTTGCACAATGTCAGTCAGGTGAGTCTTTTGAGGGAATGGGGATCTTTTACGACCATTACTTGGTCTATGATATCTCCAGTGAAGAGAGAAATCCTAGGGATTTTAAGTGTATTAAAAAATGTTTTAAGTGACTGATGAGACACGGCATTGGACTTTCAGGCTGTTTGCAACAGCGCAGAATAAATCATCTTGGTGATACGCAGCACAGCAGCGTGCAGGGAATATTGCACCACGATGGTCCCGAAGCCCTTGTAAAAACCCAGTGGGCCCTCCTCCCTCCGGATGGCGCTGACACAGTCCCTCATGCCCTCGTACTGTGTATTGATAGGAAGGACCTCGAATCCGAGGTCTGTGTTGTCGATGATGGTGCGTGTGCCCTGGATGTGCAGGCGGTGTAGCACCGTCTCCAGGGGGAACAGGGCCACATCAGCGCACAGGCTGCCTGCGAAGCTGGCCATGAGCTCAGGGAAGTAGGCGTCCAGCATGCCCTGCACTGTTTCAGACCCGGCCTGGGCCGGTCGCCTAGGGGGGCCACCCCGGCGCAGAAAAAACATGACCAGCTTCTGTACGGCAGAGCTGATGATGTAATGCAGGACTCCATGCAGGATTGTGGGGAACACCAGGCCCCACAGGGGCAGCAGACGCTTGCTGTGAGGGATTCCCATGCCCAGAACTCGGCCCAATCCCTCCTTTACGCAATCAAGGATCCCAGGGTTGTCCCGGATGATTTCACTCTGTCAAAAGAATGAAGAGGTACAAGTTGCGGCCTGTATGCTTTGAAACCACCAACAGGCTCCAGGAATGACGTCAACCACAGCAGCACATCTACAGCCGTGGAAAAATTAAGAGACCACTCTATATTTTAAAATAAATTTGCATTCTTAAATCCCTTTTTAATCCCTTTTCTGGTGGCAGAAGGCTACACTGGATATCAGGATGCTTCAAGGTTTGAAATTTCTAAGATAGCAGTACACAAGAATAAGGTGAAGCAGGAAACACTGGGAACAACTAGAAATCAGACAGGTGAAGGGTAGAAGCGACTTTCTAATGCCAGAGATGACCATTAACTTATCCAACAGGTTCTCATGAATCATAGGATGGGATCAAGTGACCTTCAAAAGGAATGGGAAACATTAAGTGCAGGTGGGAAGTGCACTGCTAGGACAGTTCATATCAGGCTCCTACAAGCAGGACTGAGGTCCCATAAAGCAAAGATGAATCCCTTTATCAATGAGAAGCAGGGAAGAACCAGGCTGGAGTTTGAAAAAAACAAAAAAAATTAACAGATGTACACCCATAAATTCAGAAATGAAAGAAAAAATTGTGCTGTGGTCTCTTACTTTTTTTCAGCAGCTGTATCTTAATGACACCAAAATGATATCCCTCAGAAACAAGGTTTTTCATTTCTAAGAATTTGGATGACATCTGCACCTTTTCTAAACAGTTGTGATTTTTGGTCTCGTCTTGTGATTTAATAGATAATAGATAAATACATCCAATAAACCAAACTAAAAAGTTAAACAAGTTCCTGAGGATATCATAGGTGCTTGAAACAAGAAACTTTTATGTAGCTCTAAGAATAATAAGCATACAGAGTAGAAAAGGGTAGCTGGCTTCTAACTAGGGTTAGAATTATGGTCAATTACAGACTTCATAATAACATGAGGCTATAAGTTTGAATGCTTAATTTCATAGTTTAACTGCCAAAAAATTGATTAAAAGATGATAAAATTACTGAGCTGTTTATGTAAGCTAAAGCTTTTACTTAAACAATATTTTGACAATAGACAGCAAGATGATAAAGAGAAACTGACTACATGTATCTTACAGTCAAAAGAACTTTTACTGTTTCTTAATTGTGTTTCGTTATTAGTAAGTACCAGTTCCTTTATTTTTGTTTCAAATGCATACAGACCTGGACTGTCTCAATAAGGCTTGCTGAGTAAAACGGCATTGCGACCACATACGTCAAACTGTAAAAAAAAAAAAAAAAAAAAGGAAAAGGAAAAAATATATAATGCATCAGTGAATATAAAGGCAGGGTGTTACACCAAGATGGCATAATCTGATCTAAAGGCACGATAAACTGCAAACTGCATCCAGTGCCTGTCTTTCTATTTTAGCTATCACAAAAATACCCTCACAGGAATCGTACATTGAGTAAGCACTAACATTCCCCACAGATCACCTTGAGTCACTAAAAGTTTACAAATGTCATTTCTCAATATAAATACACTCTTAATCTCTCTCAAACCACACCAAAACTGTGTGTCTAATACACTGGAAATGCAATTACATTACAGAGAAAAAACTGAAAAATAAATACATTTACTTCCAATAAAAATAAATACATTTACATTCAATAAAAATAACACTTACCCCTTCAGGACCAAGTGTCCAAGTACTTGTTTAGGATTCCATTTATGTGATAATTCCCTGAAGACAACAGGTCATGCATTACCGGCACTGGGTACTGGTTTCCTATCTAAATAATATCTTGCATCTAAATAATATAATTTCCATATCTAAATAAATCCTGTCATAAATATCCAGCAATGAACTGCTGAATGTAATCAATGATCACTGCAATAAACTTTTAATGAACTAAATGCCCTAAAACTCAGGGTAACCTGTTCTTCAGAATCATTCAAGTGAAGTTTAGAACAGTGTTTCTCAACCCAGTCCTCGGGGACCCCAGGCAGTCCACGTTTTAGCTCCCTTCCAGCTCCTGATAACTAAAATGTGGAGTGTCTGGCAGAGAGCTGGGAGGGAGCAAGAATGTGGATTGTCTGGGGGTCCCCAAGGACCAGGTTGCAAAACACTGGTTTAAAGTATGCATCTTAACAGTAATGCTGTGATTCTGGGTGAAGCACCATCAGTAATATTATGGATCCATAGCAGCTTTACCTTGGAAGAGGGGTGCACTCACTGATGATGCCTTCAGCACCCAGGGTGACCCCCTGGACTACAAATGTGCTACCCATTCCCTTCCATAATGCCTTTGGACCCTAGGGAATTCAAACAAAATAGACATAAAGTACTGTGCCAAAGTTCAAGGCAATCAAAGGAAATGTTTGTAACTATTTATCTAGGTTGTAAGTGTACATTTGACAAGAACAAAAATCACAATTTATCATTACAGCATATGCAAATTAACAGTAAAGCAATAAAAACTAACAGGAATTTCTTCTGTTCACCAAGAAGTGACTGATAGCTTACTGGATGGCTAGAACAACACTGCTTTGGTTCCCAAACCTCTCCTCAGGGGCACCTTAGCCATTCCACGTATTTTACACATTGTACAACAAGCTCAATTAATCAATCTAGTTTAAAAAGTCAATGAGGTACTGATTAGCCGCACAAGGTGGTCAAATAAACTACATGGGTTGCTGCAAATATGGGGGTAATTTTAGATGAGGTTTTGATATGGTTGCTGGACCAACATAGGTTTACACCAACATGAAGATCATTTAAACATTTCTTTGACTGCCTAAGACTTTGACACATACAAAAAAGGGGAAAAACCACGATAAATTTAAGTGTGACAGATGTGTTACGTTCCTTACCTGAGTTTTGGTGATATTGTACATTACACCAACAGCGGTGAATGGTGATAAATGGAAAGTCTTAGCATGGTAATTCACCTGTAAAGATTAAATACGTAACATGGTGTGTTTACAATCTCAGATGACATTTTGTGCTGTAACTATAACTGTAATTTAGCCAAATTTGAACTCATCTAACGCAAGTTGTCTACAGATTCTCTTTTATAAAAATCTCTTATAAAATTACAAACACTTATAAAATTGCAGACACAAATGTTGCAACTGGGGATGATTAATTCTAATTGAAAAAGCATTGTGCCAAATTTGTGAAACAGCTTTCATGGACTTGACGGTATTCTGCGCAGCTGCTTGGTGCCCTGTGCCTTGCTGAGATGACCAACTTTCACAGTTTTTCTCATCCCAGTGCTTAGGAACCACTATACAGTCCACAGTAGTAAAAAGTGGACTGTCTGGGAAGGAGCTGGGAGGGAGTGAAAAGGTGAACTGTCTTGGGGTTCCGGAGGACTGGGTTAAGAAACTCTAACATACTATGAAAGATTCTGCAAACTTTAACTGCTAACACCTACCTGACACTGACGACGAAACATGATGCAAGGGTGAGCTAAAACATTTTCAGTGAAGAGACTGCAAACAAAAAATAACACGACCTACTGTTACAAGTTAAGTTTTGTGACAAAGGGCTCGTGTACAGTGCCTCCAGAAAGTACTGACCCCCCTCTCCTTTTCCAAAAATTTGTTTTGCAGTAGAGTCCTTTTAAAATGGATCGAAATCATCATTTCCACCCCACATCAATCAACACAAATGCCCCAAAATAAAGTGAAATTATTTTAGTAAATATGTAACTGAAATCTCCCATTTTCACAAGTATTCAGACTCTTTAGTTGAACTCAAAAGCATCTTATTTCATTTGATTTCAGTTGGCAGGTCTCCAAAGAAAGACTGCAGTATTTGAGGAAGCATTCACATGACTGTGACGTAGGAAAGTAAAAACCTGTCATTATAAGGTCATAGTGTGTGGCACAATAAAAATCAAGCCATGAAGTAAAGAAACACTTAAGCAGATCTCCAAGACAGGATTATGTCAATGCATAGATCTGTTAAAAAAAAAAGTGGATAAATAACTGGCAATGCATTGAGGGGCCTCCATGAATGTCTATGAGAAGAAGCTTGGAACCAGAAAGAATCCTCCGAAAGACCAAGAACCCTATGATCACTGTAAAAGAGCGTCATAGTTCTAGTGGAGAGATGGAAGAAGCTCCTGCCTCCACCTGATGGAGATCAATCCTGCATAAAAGGCATAAGATAGCCTGTTTCCCAAATGGCACTTAAAGGATTCTGAGAGAATAAGGTAAAAGTTCTCCCAATTAAAAGATTTATGGATGACTTTACTATAACCACATGCCATGTACAGGCAAGGTGTATTCTATAAACTCTGGAAGACTTAGCATCATGAGCAAGAATGGGATTCACGCCTCAGGTAAGGTATGGTGACCAAACCTACACACAATATTCTAGGTGGGGTCTTACCAAGGAATTATATAAATGTAACATCACCTACCTTGACCGACAAGGTATTGTCATCCTTAGCCTCCAATGCAATTTTTCTTTCTACATCCCTCTTGGATAGCCTAATGTTATTTTTCAACTCTACC
>JAODLC010000123.1:2684283-2697743 GCA_026781145.1 Hippopotamyrus pictus | reverse complement strand
GTCTATGAACATTTGTATTTGTACAGTGTTTATTTTTGTACTTCATGTGTATATACACAATACAAGTGTATTACTGTACATGTAAAGTAACTGACAAGAGTAACAAGATTTCACTTTACATTTCATATTTGTGTATTACCACAAATACACAAAAACAACAAATAACATTCATGGGAAAAAAAACAAAAAAAACAAAGAAAAACTGTGAAAGACATTAACCTGCAGAATATCTATCTATCTAGAACACTGCAGTCCATCGTCATTATATTTTATCAGCATTTATAGTATATTATCATTCAAGGATTATGTTTCACGTGCAAGGTGAACAGTCAAAAAATAGTCATAGTAATAAAACTAATAACATATATCAGATTCGCAATAATAGATTTTAATTAAATAAAACTAAAGCAATAAAAGGAACACAAGGAACACAAAAGTATACTGAAAAGTAAAGAAAAAGAAAAACAATTGTGCCGGGCATCAAAGCAATAAAAGGTTTAAAAATTGATATAATTGAAAGGTTTTGTTGGAGCATTGAAGAGACTACTGGACAGCTTGCAACTAGTTTATAGTTTGAGAAGTGACTGGTTACTAGACTGGCACCTGAAAAATGTGCTAACCAACTATTTAATTCTTGCACATTTGCAGGGGGAACATCAGACGTACCTGTAAAAGATATGGAGGGAGACTCCTGACCCTAAAATTTGGAATTTCTGGTGTGATCAATAGGAGGAAACGTGCTGTCGCGAGGCAAATTGATTTTTCTTTGTTCATTTGGTCTTAGTAATGCCAAGGGTCATTTAAAAAATGAAAAATGAGATGTATAATGCATCAACTACACTGATCGTACAGATTTTGTTATGCCATGATTTGACATTTATTTATCTCTAAACGGTAATTTCCGAGTTGCTCCTATTTCGGACGATAAATGAAATTCCCATACAAAGAATCCTCTGTTTGATAATTTATTTGTTATTGCCTCATTAGAAAGGCCGGGGAAATCGGACCACGCAAGAAGAGCTTAAAAGGGAAGGTTCGGGTTTGGGATCATATAACCCATAGGAGCAAATGTTAAAAGGTCATTTTAGGCGTTTTGGAATTTTGCTAAGATCGACACAAATTTAGCGATAGTGCACGTAACATGCACGCGCAATCGTCGTACTTACAAATTTCGAAAGCGCTTTGTCTTAGAGTCAGCTAATTTTGTGAGATAATTGTGTAGAAATAAGGCGAATTATTGAGACGTTTCAGTTACTGCTAGTAATTTTTTTTTAATTCACTTGACTATTCGGTTTTATCACAGTTAAACTCCTGTACAGTAGGTGGGGACAAACGCTCATGCAAGTCAGAGACGATTCATTCCATTCCGTTCGGGCCGTTACCGGACCTTGCAAATAAAGACGAAGAAATACACTTTTATAGTGCGCATAAATATAACTCACTTCCAGATACTGGAATGATATGAATAACGCATCATTTAGAAAACTACACATATTATAAAATTATATGAATGCAATTATAAAACAATCACACAATAACACTGTGATAAAACATCCACATAAGAAATTAAACATAAACCATCGTTCACCACTGTGAACGATTCAAATCCCACTACTCAATAGATATAATAATACGTAGAAAGAACGATTAAAGTGTTTAAAATCAAAGAAAAAAACATTAAAGAATGATTTAAACAATCTGGCTGATAGGATCTCAGCTACAAGAGAATAATAAAATTATAAAACAACCAATTCACTTTCACAGCTGAGAGCTGGATAACCATATATTGACCTTAAGGATACTACTCTGACCTTTCTCTGGAAATTTAAGACATCCTGTTCCTCTCTCTGATTTGTGATAAGGTTCAAATGCTAGGAGCCGTTTTATTGCTATTAGTGCTGTTATTATGGCTATAATTATGTTTTTTTTTTGTTTTCTTTGGAAGCTGACACGCTGATGTCTGAACCTACTGCCCTTGGTGTCTGCATTCCTCTGAAGGATATTAAACTTGCAAAAAGGGCATGTGAGGGAAGCAGTTGTATACCTGCTTGGTGTGCATGTCATAGCTTAGGTCCTGCAAATGGATCATAACTGTTGTTATATTACTCTGAAATGCAGGCAGATCACGGACATGCAGTGGCATCGCTGCCCTTCAGGTGAGAGCATAACGAAGACTCGACAACCCTGTACTTTCTTTTCAGTTTTTAATCAAAAATTTCTAAATGGCGGTGTTATGACTGATATTATAATCATGATATGCATCAGTATACACTAAATGGCCAAATGTATGTGGGCATTCCTATTAATTAGAACAATTACCTAATTTAGACACACCCATTGATAACACAGATGTATAATTAAGTACAAGTCATGCAATCTCCTATAACAAACAGCAGCAGAATAGGCGGTTGTACAGAAGATGCTCGTGATTTTCCACTTGGCACCATCATAGGACACCATCTTTCCAACAAGTTAGTTTGGCACATTTCTGTCCTGCTAAAGCTGCCCTGGTCAGCTATGCCTGAAATGCTTGTGAATTTGAAACTTATGAGAGTGAGTTCAGCTGTGAAGTGGTCAGTCACACAAGCTCACAGAATGGGAACTGATCACCCAGCATCAACACCTACCCTGAATGGCAGCAAATTCCACCAGTAATGTTCCAGCATCTAATCGGAAACCAAAGGCTATTGGAGCAACAAAGTGCAACCAACTTCATATTAATAGGCTTGGTTTTGGAATGTGAGAAGCTGGTGTCCACATACTTTTGACCATATATTGTATTTGTCTGGTAATGATATTCCCACGTATAAAGCATTTGTCTACTGAAAGATTACACTGCAATTATTAAAAGTTGTGTCATGTATAATGCACTAAAGATACTGTCATAATGCATTACAATGGTAAGGATAAACCATTATAATGCATTATGAGGGTGTATATATAGAGCATTCATGATGCATAATAAACATGGTTATAATGTGTTATGCCTTTTTATAAATAGTTATAGCCATGTTTATAATACTTCATCAATACATTATAATGCATTATAAAAGGTATCCATAATGATTTATACATGGGTGCTTTAAGTAAAGTGCTACCAAAGTAATTTTACTTATTAATTTAAGCATAGTGATCAAGATTCTTTTTGATAAAATGTCAGTTTATCTTAACTTGAATCTCTGCTGGAATGCTGGTTTGAGAGCCATAACTGATGAGAAGGATTATGGCTTTGCATATATTATGATGTAATCTGCACATTTCGTAGGCCAGTGTAGCCCAACATCAAATCGTGATGGAATAACTGAGTGCTTTTGGGGAGTCCCAAACAGATGATGAGCAATAGATCAAGTTCATATTTTTGAGATGACCCTGTTTCTATGTTGTTTACATGCAATGATTTATGAATGACATTTTGTGTAACAGCTGGTGGAAATTATAGCTCAAGTAAACAGAACGAAACACATCAATCAAATATTTGAAAAAATGGACCCACAACAGAACTGTCAAAGAACCATGTCAACACTATTCAGATGGATTACATGCATTCTGATTAAGATAAATAGTTACAAGCACGTAATTATGTACTATTATTTTTTGTATATCATTGACCACAAAAATTGGAAGCCTAAATTCTCAAAATAAAAATATTTAGGCTATAATAAATTCTTTTTTTTTTGTTTTTGTCCAAGTAAACTTAGATTAGTTATTTTTTAACATCTATCCATTTTCTGAAACTGTTTATCCTATTCAGGGTCATGGGGGGTCTGGAGCCTATCCTGGGGGCTACAGGCGCAAGGCAGGGAACATCACAGGATGGGGCACCAACCCATTGCAGGGCAAACTCACACACAGATGCACACCTACAGGCAAAGTGGTAACTCCAATCAGTCTCACCATGTTTTTGGACTATGGGGGGATACCAGAGTACCCGGAGGAAACCCCAGGATGACACGGAGAGAACATGCAAAGTCCACACACTTGGAACCCCAGCTGAGACTTGAAGCCATGTCCCAGAGGTGTGAGGCGAGAGTGCTAAGCACTGCATCACCCGTATTTTTTTATGCATACACCCACACTTTTTTTGGTAAATGAAGCTGGGTGATTTAGATAAAACATTAGCAGCTGGCATAAGAGTGTCCTTTCTTTGCTACTGCCTTTTATTTGATTTATTTTTCCAAGGGTAACATCAGTGGGCCAAAAAATAGCAGAGAGGTGACAGGGTGACGATCCTGAGGAGTCACCCTGCTACCTGTGTGCATTACCTGTCCATCACCTGCTGGCTGCCTGTCACCCTGGCATAGTGCCACCCGACCCCAGACTCCATGCAGTTCCCTCCACGGGCCACGATGAGGACAGGAACTCCCCTTCCCAGCAAGTGATGACAGGAAACACACCGTGATGCAAAAGCCTTGTGAGCCCCTGGCTGTAATGGTCACTATCAGGAAAATGTGTTAGTGTTTGCATCTGTGTGCTTTTAAAATATAATTTGGGCATTTTGATGAATAGCATTCTTAAAATCATTTTGGAACCATCATCCTCAAGGTTACACTATAGGCCAGACATTTGGGCTATATATATTTTTTTAAATAGATGATACACTGCTTTTTCAAACTTTTATTACAAGACGATATTAGAAATACCAAATAAATGTAACTGACTGATTTTGAAGTGTAATGTAACAATTTACTTTGCATTGTACTGCTATTTAATGAATGTGAGTGCCTAAGTAGGAGTTCAATCAAAATAACCACGTCTTGCCTTTATCACAGCAGCACAAACGTACAGCATCCTGTCCAGCAATTTTTGGAAATAACTTTTGTCCAAACCCTTTCAGCACCTTTAAGTTTCATTCGCTAGACGCTCATTTTAAACTTGTTGGTCCCACTCGTCCCAGTCCTGAATACTACAGCATTTTTGTTGTTTAGCCTATGATCAGAGGTGGAAATTTCAGGTCCAGAAAGTAAAAATCCAGACCGCAATTTAGTTTCAACCAACCAGTTGAGCATAATGAGTCACAGTCACAGAGTGCTCAACTTGGTTGGAACAAAATCATGGTCTGGATTTTTACTTTCTGGCTGCGAAATTTCCACCTCTGCCTATACTAGTCTCTTTCTTGTTAACACCAAAAAAGTAAAGGTTTTCTGGCAGCAGCTCAACCATGCAGTCCAGCTGCTTTCAGTCTTTGCCTGGCTGTATTAAGAGATACTGTTTTTCCTCCATTCACATTAATCTCAGCCCTCAGACCATTACAGTCATCTTCCAGTCTCTTTTGCACGTCACAACTAAGTGTAGATCTTCCTTGTCCCAGACTGTTTCCGCTCACTGTCGCTTCCTGTCAACCTTTTTCTCTGTAGGTCACTCCATGCTTAGAAACATTTGACTTTCTGACTATTTGGCAAAGGGAGAACCCTTCTTCGCTCAAAATTTCGATCTGAGCCCTCTGTTCAATTGTCAGCTGTGCCTTTCTAGCCATTACAAGTATAACAATAACAAAAATACTTAACTGGGACAAGGCAGTCAACTACCTATCATTTAGTTTATTAAGACACAATCAAGAGAGTTCAAGAGCAAATCAAATTCTGACATTAGTAATATAGAATTCCAACACAAAGTGAATGTCAGTGCATTAAAGACAATCCTGATATGTCTTCTTCAAAACCAATAGTTTCAGCCTTTGTGGCCATAAAACACTGAAAACCAATCAGATACATTTGTTTTAAGTACGTTTAATATTTTCCTGTAATAAAAGTTTGACAAAGCAGTTCATTCTTCTTTAAATCTGAGGGTGGGCCCAAACTTCTGGCCTGTAGTGCATATTACAGCTACTGACAAAAAGTTCCAGTACAGCCCATTTTGGATTCTTGTGCATCTGACTTTGATGAAAAAATTGATTTGTTTCCTCAGACATAAGAATTTGATGACTGTAGCTATACATGGGAATTATGTCAACTTTTACAGCAGAATAGACTTTGTATTGTTGAATATTGAATATTGTATTTACATTCGATATGGCACATGTGAGTAAAAGCTCCGAGCCCACAAACCCTCACGTTTGGTCAGTATTAATTGTTACTGGAGCCACATAGCTTATGGTTGAATGTTAAACTTGGTGAGTATACATTAGTTTAATTTTGTAAATAAAATTAAGACCAGTTTTTTTTTTGTTTTAAATCAAAATATAGTACATTTTTTGTCTTAGTGATAAAATGATCTACAAATAAAAATGGTTAATGAAAAGGAAATTGAAAAGCAAGAGTGCAAAAAAAAAAAACGGAGGAGAGTGGAAGCGAGAAGCCATGTGAAAAAGCATAGTGACAAAGTACACAGATCCATACAAGGTAGCAAGATGAGCTCTTAAGTGTATTAGTACTAATAAAGTTCATAATGGGAAGCCCAGTTTAATTTCACTTAATTTAAGCACAGCATTCTTCCATACATGCCAAAGAGCACTTAAGATAAGATGCTGTAGTAACATAACAGGTTGGATTTAATCAATCAAAATGAGCATTTCGGCCTCAGTTGTAATAAGCATTTTAGAACATTAACGTTGGGGAAGCTAACAGGAAGTGAGCATCCAGAAGACACACAGAGGGTGGATTGGAGAGAGCCTTGGCAATCTTTGAGAGTTCCATATGAACTAGTTCCCCAGATGTCCTTGGAACATCAACTAGTAATAAGGAAGGGGGCTACATTTATTGTGTGTACTAATGTGCTTTTTATAACGGTCTGTTAATTATGTCTCTTCACTCCATCATTTACCTACTTCCCACATCATTTTTCATTTTTCTTTTTCATGTCTGTTCATACCCCCATTCACACACTGCCTACCATGCACCCTGCATATAATGCCATTCACACACTGTTTATGAAGTATTTTAATAGATGTCTTGTCTTCTATGTAGCCATTGTTTTAAGCCTTCTACTAGGCAGCAGGGTGGCCCTAGGTGGAGTGGCTGCTCTGAGGCTAGAGATGTATGCTGGCAATTGGAAGGTTGTTGGTTCAAATCCTGTGTATGCTAGGAGTAATCCTACTCTGTTTGGTCCTTGAGCAAGGCCCTTAACCTGCAATTATTCTCCTGGGTATGAGGTTAATTACATACAGCCCTGCAAGAAGGTCCTTCAACTTAGAGGGAGGGATGGGGGCAGGATTGGCACTCCATCCACTGGGAGAAAAAAAAAACTCATACTGTTCCATCCAGACTAGTGTGGTGCTGAGGAACCACCTGTCACACGGCTGCGCTTGGAATTTCATCCCTGAGGTGGTTGGTGTGGAGACGTGCTATAATCAGTGCGCACTCCATACCTTGAGCCTACTATTTTTACTTAAGAAATTAAATTTAACCTTTACCTTGTATGCATCTACACTCATGTGAAACATAAAATCTTGAATCTTGAACTTCCTGTCAGTCCTGTTTTAAATTCATCGTATGCAGCAGCATATTGAGAAATGGGAAAGCAAAACATTGAGGGTAAGTGCAAATCACATGCTCAATGTATTGAGCAGCAGCAGGAAGGAGAGCGGAGTTAAGGACATAAACTTTCATGCTTAATGTTTGCTTTTTCAGGTCTCAGGAAGGAGCTCGCAGCCAGAATCGCTGGAGAAGCAGAGTTTACTGACTTTACTACAGAACCGAACACGACTCCTTTTTCAGGGGAGGTGTGTGGATCAGTGGGTTAGGTCTTTGTGTCTGGGATCAGGAGGTTGATGGTTTAGGTCTCATGCTTGTGAGAATAATCACATCTGCATTTGGCCTTTGAGCAAAGGCCCTTAACCCCCTGAAAAATGCTCCAGGGGTGCCGGAGAAATGACTGACCCTGTGCTCAGACCCCAAGCCTTAATAGCAATAAGTTTTATTTATATATCCCAGGGGTGGGCAATCTTATCCTCAAAGAGCCAGTGTATATGCAGGTTTTTTGGATAACCTTTAGGTCAGCTGTTCAAATCCAGGTGTGAGGTTCTTCAGCCAAGCAGTCTGCCATTCAGTCTAATTAATTAATCCCGGTAATCTAATGCAGGTTTTTGAATTGTAGTGAAAACCCACATACACAATGGCCAAT
Source organism: Hippopotamyrus pictus (assembly GCA_026781145.1). NCBI lineage: Eukaryota > Metazoa > Chordata > Actinopteri > Osteoglossiformes > Mormyridae > Hippopotamyrus > Hippopotamyrus pictus. Next base: position 2,689,685 of record JAODLC010000123.1, on the reverse strand, counting down.
TCAGGATAATTTGGCCACCCCCGATATAGCACCTTTCTGACACTCAAGGATGCTTTAGAATAGATTCAATCCAACACACACACAAAATTAACAAAACAAAGGTCAACGTTACAAACCAGCTGATGTATTATTCCTGAGAAAGAAATGCTTTTTTAATCTTAAAAGTTGAAATAGATCGAACATCTCGCAGATGCTGTGGCAGTGCATTTTAGCTTAGGCACCCATATACTGTAAGACAACCTAAAGCTATTTAAAGTATTACTTTAAGTTTGGTTCTGAAATTAACTGGCAATCAGTGTAAATCCTGTAGAACAGGAGTAATGTAGGCGGATTTTTTAATACCCATTAGCAAACAGGGAGGGGAGTTATGAACGTGCCGTAATCTGTGGAGATATTTGGATTTTGTAATACGCTAATAAAAAATGTATTACAATACTCAAGGCAGGTAGTGATGAAAGCGTGGATTAACTTTTCAGGATCAGGAACCCTGAGGAAGGCACGGAGCTGAGCACTGATGGAAAATACCATCTAATCCAGAGGGCTAAAATGGGGCTGAACAGTAAGAGATTCCATAGATCACACCTAAATTATGGAGCTTTGTTGCGGGCACGACTAGGATCCCATTCACATCAACTTCCAAATCTGGCAGAGCAGAAATTACTGAATTTGAACCAACTAGAAAAATTTCAGTTTTATCAGAATTTAGCTGTAAACTTAAGGCAGTTAATTAGTGGCAGTTTGGAGATGACTGTATCGGTACTTACTGTACCTTTTACACACACTTGTGTTTGTGTGTCTGAAAGGAGTGCAAGATGGGATATGTGCAATAAAGCATTCCAATGTACATGTACTCGTAATCTTCTACAAATGGTAATATCTAACAAGGAAGAAATTTCACATACATATTGCAAAGATGACGTCCTGTGACAGTACCACACATAAATTCACTGCTCTTCACAAATGTTTATAAACCTGACTGCATGGCTAAGGACTTCATTTTATACACCTGTGACAATGGGTCTGAATGAAACACCTAAATTCAATGATTAAGAGATGTGTCCCAATACTTTTACCTTGTAGTATAAGTATACAGCCACAAAAAAAATCAAAAAATGTTTTCTGCCTGAGAACCGTGATGATTTCCCGTAATTAAAATATGTTTCTGAAATCGAAATCGCATCACCAGCATGTGTGCGTATAGAGCGGCACAGGCAGCAGCTCAGAAAACTCAGTGATCAAAGGTAACATTATCAGCAAGTGCTGGACAACATGCTCATTGTCTGCTTGACCTTTTTACCCCAACTGCAATGACCTTCAAGAGCGGACGATAAGGAATAGAGCCCCGATTAAATAATCACTTTGTTCCCATCAGAGGAGATTAATCAGCTGATCGGGGGGAGGGAGGGGGGTCTGGGGATTCCCGCACTTCGGAGAGTATTCTCCTCAATTAATATGCCGTCTCACGGCACGGAGCAGCCTGCAGAGGCCACCCTCAGGCTGCCACTGGCTGATCCCTAGCTGGAAAACCACCTTCGCATGGGCTTTCTGTGACTCAGCAGTTCCAAAGAGCAGCTGTTGATAGGTGCTTATTCCATTATCTCTGCCCATTTCCCGCCATTCAATATGATTATTACATTTCACTTGATGATTGAAATACTCATTTATCTTGAAATTGATTTGGGCTTTTTGTACTAATACTGTGTTTGCCAATCTATACGGGGAATGTGTAAGGCCACACATATAAAACATTTGCTGTGTATGTGTGTATCTGTGTGCATCTTTTCAGTTACAGATACAGGAGATTTCAAATGAAAACCTTCAGTTTTGCTGTAGAGACTGAAATCAAGAGCAACAATTTAAGCAAAAAAAGAAATTCACAATTTTTATAAAAAATAAAAAAAAGGTTAAGTGCATTACTTGCATGAGCGTGAACACCCCTTCACATTGGGGACAGTGGTCAGGTTTAACATGCTACATCATATATAATGGTTATTTACCTTTACCTGCAGTGAGCATATGGGTGTGTAGAATTTTGCAATTTACTGTATATAATCTAAATATAATGAGCCTGTATTGTTTTATATCATAAAATAAAATATGTACTGCAAATAGAAAGCCTGTATTTTTATGTTAAAGGTAAAGCAGTGTTTTGTTCATTAAAAATCCTCAGCAAATTTGCTATATATGTATGGTGGCTTTGTTCCATGCAATGAAATTAAGGAAAGTATTTAAGAATAATTTGTATATTTTAATAGTGTAAAGGCATCTTCGGAAAAAGCCAAGAAATAGAGAATTTAAATCACTCAAGATAACATTATGTTTATTAATGATGAAACATTTGCATCCTTAAAGCCTCGTGATTTCAAATATCAATGACGTTGCTTTGCATGCATCATGAAACACAACTCTGGGTTAGTTTGGAGTAGAAACACCACAGTATGGTCAAGCAGGAAGTGCTATCCTGCTTCACACCCTGACTGAGTTTTCTGTGCGGCTAAATCAATTCAATTTAATAACATGTCAGCCCCATTCGATGGCATATCAAGTCCACCTACTTCTTTCCAGTTAGGTACTCTCACACGCCGCTGGATTCTAAGGTCTGAAATCTGATGATATGCTCCAATGGAATGTGAGTGCTGTTATTACCGATCAGGGAGCCATGAGACGGCGCCAAGCTCCCGGGAGGAAGCATCGTTGCATCACACAGTGTGAATTAGACTGGAACGTGGCAATATCTGTATACATGTTTCAATGAAAATGCCAGTCACAGAACATTCTGGAAGGGGGAACAGACCTCTGCGTGCATAACTTAGCGGAACACAAGCATATTGTTGTCTGTGAAGTGGATCCATATCTGGTGAGAAAAAGGAGGCCTTTCGTGTACAATATGATTTCTTATGGAGTCTCTCTGAATATAGATTTCTGTAGTATTATTTGGTGTAACGCAGATTTTTGGTTATGGCCCACAGATTTACGAGACATCTAAAAGAATGCTAATCTGATTATCAAAAATCTTTCTGTTGGATAAAACAACAAAAAAATCCACGTAACAGATTATGGTTGTTTTATTATACATATAGGTTTCAAGAAGGCTGACAGGAAAGTGCTTCAGATTGATACTCACCAAACTTTTGCAGTGTTTCCCATGGCATTCTTGTGGCTGCATACATCTCTTAAGAGTGAACAGTTGTGAAATGATGATGTATTTCACATTTGCACAAGTATGAGTACAAGTAGAAAGGAAATATTTAGTCTTTGCATATTTCATCATGCTCCTGTTTGAGATACAAACACAGTCACAGGTGAGAGAGAAGCTATTGTCTCAAGTATGCGGGAGTCAATCCAGCAATCTTCTGATAATGGGTACAGAAGCCTTACCAACTGAGCCATACTGTGCCCCCTTATGTGGGCACACACCATCATGGCAGATATCCGACACGCGGGCTGATGTGTGACATGCTGGTGGTACCTATTCCCATGCTTTCTGCATGATTCTGGTGGAACAGGCACTGTATTCCGTCAGGATGTTGTCCTTCTCCAGTGTAGATTGCATATGTCAACCACATACCGTGAGAGATGTTATTTCCAAAGTTCATGTCTGTATACGAACGAGGAATGATTCCACAGAAAAGGGAGAACTTGTGAGTCAGGGAGGAGGGAAAAAGCAGAACAGACACATTGTAGGAGATTATTGAACCCTCACTTGCATGGAACAGGAACAGCCAGACAGGTAGGTGATTATGCCCATAAATCATGTGGTCAGGGATGAAGCTTTGATGCACATCACTGTCACCTGGCAAATACCCCTCGTGCTTACCAACAACAACCAAGACCCACCGTCCAGCAGTGAGGTCACAGCACAATAACCTGCACAATATTCTCATTTACATTTTAGTTGTGTACCGGACATTTTTATCCAGAAAACATACATTTTTTTCACAAGAGAATCCTTGGAGCAACTGGGGATTAAGGCCCTTGCTTAAAGGCCCTTCAGTGAGGTCACTCTGCTGACCTTGTGTTTTGACCCAATTACCTACTGATCACAGCCACACCCCCCCAACTAGATTTCTCATATGACTAGACTTGCATTTAACACATTTTTCTTTTTTTTGCGTTGAGTAGCTAATGCTAATGATACAACATCAAATAATGCACAAGAGGAGGATTTGCACATGCTTTATGCCCAGAGGTTAGGGTCATGACACTTTAAAGGAGCCACTGGTTCAGGGTCTATAAACCCTTTGTTCCATGTATTCAAACCCAAAAAAAGAAAGAAAATGGATGCAAGCAGATGCTCAATGTGCTTGAGAAATTAAGTAATTGTTTCAAGATCATTGTGGTGAGCAACTGCAAGAGGCTAAATCAGGGGTGGGCAATCTTATCTGCAAAGGGCCGGTGTGTATGTGGGTTTTTGCTGCAACTCCCTAATTAGATTACTAATTAGAGGACTGATTGGCTGAAGAGTCCTCACACCTGGGTTTGAACAGCTAACCTACAGGTTATCCTAAAAACCTGCACACACACCGGCCCTTTGCGGTTATTATTATTATTATTATTATTATCATCATCATGGGTGGCATGGTGGTGCAGTGGTTAGCACTGTTGCCTCACACCTCTGGGACCCGGGTTCGAGTCTCCGCCTGGGTTACATGTGTGTGGAGTTTGCATGTTCTCCCCGTGTTGTTGTGGGGTTTCCTCAAGGTGCTCTGGTTTCCCCCCACAGGCCAAAGACATGCTGAGGTTGATTGGAGTTCCTAAATTGCCCATAGGTGTGAATGGTGTGTGAGTGTGCCCTGCAATGGGCTGGCCCCCTGTCCAGGGTTGTTCCCTACTCCGTTGCTTCCGGAATAGGCTCCGGACCCCCCACGACCCAATCGGATAAGCGGGTTGGACAATGGATGGATGGATGAATCATCATCATACGTACATGTAGGGTGGGGTGAAAAAAAAAATCAAAATTTCCAATATTGCGGAAAAGTTGTCACTGAACATTTTTGAAATAGGTTAATATTTTGAGGTTCCGCAACGCGACTGAAGTTTTCACCTGTCACATCAATGGGCAATATACACTATCCATTATCTATACTCAACGGTGTTGTTTTTGTGCACTTTCACAACATGATTAGCACTACAAAATACCAACATTCAGGTAACACAGAGTTTTACTGGGTATCAGCCATAGACATACATTACATTGCTCTGCGGCCTTACGTGCATTACGATTAATCACCTGTCACATCAATGCACAGATTCACGCTACGTATCATCCATATCATAACGCAATGTAAAATTGTATTAAGCATGACAGTTGTCACGGTGCGGAGTGGGGCGAGCGGGTAAGGGAGCACAGGAAGCCGAAATGACGGGGAAACGGGGTTTAATAGGCAGGGAGAAACGAACAT
>JAODLC010000123.1:2657516-2682945 GCA_026781145.1 Hippopotamyrus pictus | reverse complement strand
CATGTTTATAATACTTTATGAATGCATTATAATGCATTATGAAGGTATCTATAATGCGTTACGCATACAGACTTTAAATAAAGTGTTACCTGGGATTTTTTTCTAGTTTTGCAAAAGTTGCAGGCGACACACGAATGCCAGCAGCTGACACAGAAAAAAATGTAGTATTTCATACATGCATAAAAGACTGGCATAGTGCTAGTTGGGAGGATGCCAAGTGTATTTATGGCAGTCTCTCAACGTGATCTTTATATCTCGCATATCTTTTCACTTCTCTTCGCCACGCTCGTGTCACTTGCCAAGGGAACCTAAAGTTCTATGTGGTTTTGCCATGTCACTGGAGGCCTGCAGCCCAAACCCGGCAATGCGAAAGGATCAACTGTATTCAGCATTAATCTGGAGTATATAGCTGAGATCTGGAGTATAGTATAGTAGTGATTATGGACAAGGCAAGCCTGCAACGGAATAAGGGAATAAGGGAAACTGTGTAGAGAAATCCTGAAGACTGAACCTATTAGGCCATCAGTTTGCCGACTGTGATCTGCATTAACCTCCCCACCCTAGAACTAATGAAAAATGCCCCAGAGCACTTTTTGCCCTTAACAGTAGTTTCATTGATCATACACCTACACTTAATCAAGTAGCACAAGCTAAGTGTAGGTTCATTTTCCCACTGTCACGCATAAATAAACATCACAGCCAGGACTACAGCGACACCAGCGTGGAGTACAGCCACACCAACAAAAGTACAGACACACTAGTGATGAATAAATACACACTCATTTTGCAGATGTCATGCACCCAATTTTTGAGCATCACATAGGTTCAGATAAAAATTGACGCGTAATAAGGCCTGTGCTATAACCCGAGTCCCATCATTTGTCACTCAAGCACTGTGTCTCTTCTTATGGGGACGCTATGGCACTTTTTTCTCCATTAAACAGTGGACCCAGGCCATTTATAGCAGCATATTCTAATTCATAGCACAGCATCAGATCTAAATGTCAACGTGCTGGTAAGTGTGCCGCAGGAAAACGAGAGGCTATGCGTGTTTTGTCAGGGCCAAGGAGAAAATGAAATGTCATACAAGCAGATTAAAGATGGCACAGTGGAATGAAATGCTTGAGACTAGTAAATGACCTCCTAAATTCAGCATTAATGGGTAGTTTAATTGTTTTTTGGTTTGCTGATAGATCACATTAAAAACAGGTGGGAGGCCAACAAGACTCTCCGTGATGGCTGGTTTTAGACATTGTACATTAATCTCACTTAACCGTTTTGCATTAAGAAAGCTTTAAAATCCCAATCACAGGCACAGCATCAAACCTGCAGATAAACACACTGCCCCCAAAATTTACATATCATTTTGTGTCCCTTAGTATTATGATCTCATTCATCCATCCTTCCATTTTCTGACACTACTTGTCCTATTCAGGGTCGCGAGGGGGTCCGGAGCCTATCCCAGAGGCTATGGGTGCAAGGCAGAGAACAATGGTCTGATCGTGAATCATTTATTTATTTTGAAGGCTTTATATTTACAGTGAGATAGAGTGAAACATGATAATTAAAGCAGGTGCAAATCCCTTTTACGTGCATGCCAAGCTGGGTTCATGTCGTGGCCAACTTGATAAGAGTCTGAACATTTAGTACAGTCCTTCCCTTAAGTAACTTTACCGAGCATAAAAAAACTGCTATTCAAAACCACATTAAAGGCATTTTCCTCCAAAGGGACCAGTAAAAACTTCATTAGATTCATAGATGTTATTATACCGTTCACAGTACTGCGAGCGTATTTAAAGGCGGTCAGTAATTCCCACTGTTAAGCAGAAAGGATGTGCTCTTTCCACTTTGTCATTTAATGTATTACTTAGGAACCAATATGGAAATATATGTCAATGTATTCTCGCCAAATTGGAATTTTTACAGAATACTTTTCTTAGAGATGGAAATTTCATTGTCCCAAGTTCCAAGATTTGTCGCAATGAAGCAATCGTAATCAGGCGCTCTGTGCACAAAAAGAAAAATGATGCATTTTCACGCTTGGGTTCTCAGGAAGGAACATAGGGCAAGATTTACAGAGCTATTCCTCCAACAGAAACTGAGGTACCAAGAGGTGGATAGATAATTTAAGGAGAAGTATCACCATCTCTGCTTCTGTGAGACAACTAGCTGAGTGGTAATCAATGCACTTGAAATACTTCTATTCAAGCATTGATGTTTTAATCAAGTGAGCTAATTGTGATGTCATGGAATAAACAACCAAAAGATTCATGGCCCATAAATTGAGTTTGCTGCTATAAATGAACCTACGTAACTTAGCTTGCTGCTTACTTAGGCATGCAAGCAGACTCCTACGGAAACTGGAGAATCTAGAAGAAGTCAAAGCACACAAAGAGCCTGAGGTGCTACCCACCACACCGCTATCTTGCTCAGTCTGAACCAAAACACTGAGCTTGAAATCATGATTGTCCAGTAGGAATGCTCCTTACCTAAACTCTTATTGGACAGGCTTTCATTTCCCAGTAGCTGAATAAAATTTGCATCTTTTTCAGGTCCAAGGTTTAGGCACATGTTACGTACTGTGATGCCAGACACAGCCAGACCCCCCCCCCCAAAAAAAAAAACAGGAACTGCAATCTCCCTGTGGAAGGTCAGAGTCCATAATCACTACAAACAGGAGCCATAAACCCTGGTCCCGTGTAAACAGGGGGGAACAAACTGAGTGACCCATTGGTATTTTCTATTCCTGAATAATAGGCAGCCTGGATGATGACTTCCACAACCTGACCCTATTGATTGGCAGTTTAGAACCCATGACCAGCCCCCATGACCTGGCCAATCTCCCACACATCTCCCAAAATGATGGATGACTCAGTCGGTGGGTGCATGCATTGTGATGTTGAAGGGCTTGGGTTCAAGCCTGGGGTTGACCAGATCATTTTTTGGGGTAGAATGCTGTGCCTGAGATCAGAAGATCAGCGGTTTAAATCCAAAGGTCAGAAGGACTTAGCGGTGGGGCCTAAGCGAGGCCTTTAACCCCCTCCTGCTCCAGAGACTGGCTGACCCTGCTTTCTCCAAAAATGAATGCGGCTTTGGAGAGAAGTCTGCTAAACAAATAAAATGTATATCCATGGCACCCAAAGCACCATCTTGCCCTGCTTATCCCAGAATAAACTCCATTCCTGTGGGGTTTCCCCCTACAGATCCATGCTTTCAAATCCACCAGTATTTCTGTTACACAAACTTACAGGCATTACCTTTAAAACACACACTACTGTAGAACCCCATAGCAAAAATAGCACAGTAAGGATCACATTTTAAAGTCAGTTAATTTTAAAGCTTTTTCATTAGCTCAGGCCCTGAAGATTGGGAGTGTATGCTTTAATTACACTATTACTGTGGTCATTTGAGGCAGCTCACTCATCTGTGTGGCGCTGCTGGAAAGTTGGCAAACAGACAGTATATTTCACCATCAGTCATTAGAACAAACAGAGAAACCTGTATATTCAGTTTATTTTTTTCAATTATATTACATTTAAACAAAGATAGAAAACTCTAGAAAAAATTAAACTCTTAATGAGCCACAATCTGTATAAAGAGACGTGCACACAATCACACTCGCTCAACTGGCAGCTTCTCAAAGGCAACAGAACAGGTACAGAATTCAGAATTCACAATTTTTAATTTGGCAGGTAGAGCCTGGTTATACATTGTTTGTCTGTGGCCTGCTAGCCAGCTCAATGTCTAACCAAGGCTTTTATAAACATCACGATGGAAAACAAAATCAATGATTGACATTGACAGGTTAAAACCTAAAGTGACTGAGTTTGACACCTTTTGTACAAAACATGATTACCAAAACTAATTTGTTCAGCATGAACTGGCCATAGACTTCATTAAAAAAAATTGCTAAACATTTTACTGCTTGAAACTGCTGAAAACTATTTTCACCTTATGACCCTTTGCCCAAAGATCCAGAGAATGCTGATTCTGCGCAACGAAAGACAAAACTACTATAAAGAATAATTTTGATTTGAAAATGCACCCATTTGTGAACCCATGTAACAATATGCTGGACATATTTTGCCAGTCTGAAAAAAACAGCTCAACTTTCAATTACCACAGAGAAGACAGACTTTTGAAATAATCTTATGACAATTTATGACAATGCAAATCTTGAATTCAGGTTATCCTTTGCAAAGTGCCCTAATCATATCTAAATGCATATTGAAAATTCTTAGAAAAGATTACTGGAGAATGGATCACAGGTTATGTTTTAAGGCATTTGTCAGCCACCTAAGAGAATATTATTACACAAATGTTTCAAATTTACACACAGAACTTTAGGATTATCAGAAGCGAGAAATAACTAAATGGTCAATATAGTCAAAGCTGGCTTCCCGTTATTTTTTTCCTAATTTTTCCCTCTCGTTAAGTAATAATCCATAAGTGGAAATGGAAGTGTCGGGTTCCTGGAATGGCAACAGTATGACACAGATGGCAAAACCCCTGATCTCTGTTACGTGAAAGGCATAACATAATGACAAGGATTCAGCAGCTCTGTAGTTGTTATCGGTCCTTAGACAAACTCCTTACTTCAAAAAACCGTATGTCTGAAATTCTCAAATATGTATCTTTCCAGAAGGTACTTGATGGCACAAAATTAACAGTCGGAGCACCTTTTAAAATGTTCTTGAGTTCCACCCTATTCCTGAAACTCAAGCTCAGCCATGCAGAATACTAGTAGTATTATAAGTTAAGACTAATGTCATAAGTTTTGTATATGCAACTTACACGAAAACTCAGGTCAGCCTCTAAGTTAGCAGCAGATTCTGTTCAAAATCCAGAACCCCATGCTACCAGACGCAGCAGTGACGTTTCACCTTAAACGAGGACAATACAGGCACGAGTTCTGTCAGAAATGCCCTGCATAGAGAATGTCTGGGACATGCCAGCAAAGGAAATGGTACGGAAAGCACTCATCTCGATTTTCACTCATTGCTCAATCTGGCGGCCATATACAAAGCATGGCTCTCTCAGCCAAAACTCACTTTCAGATAAAAAAAATTGAATTCTATTTATTAGAATGTATACAAATGGAACTTTTTCCCGATGGCATCCCTAAAACACGCCCACAAACCTGTCCACTTGTGAGTTTGACGCTGACCTTTTTAACCATGGTTACATATAAAAATGGTTGATAAACGAGGATGAACACCTGATTTCACAAAATTGACAACAGGAGAGCGGCTGGACATTTTAAGGTCAGAAAACAGACCCATAACTGTTCATGTGATCACACATTAAAAGCTGCATTTAGTTGTATTGATTATGAACTTGGTACATTAAACAAAACAAAAAAAAAAAAACAAATACAAAGACCAGTACAGAAAAGAATGACATTCATTAGAAATCGGAAAAATAAGGCACATTAGAACTTTTCACATGTTAACTTTGGAATTAAAAGATAATCTTGAAGCAAATGTTCTTAAATTTGGGGTATTACTGAACACTAATGTCCCTGTCCTTATGTGGATTAGAGGCCCACCTTTTCAAGCATTAATTCTAATGTATTTGTTTTACGATTTAGGAAAACAAGTATTTCCATCTGCGTCCCGATAAAGTGAGGTTTAACTATGACCTGAATTGACCTGAGTGTCTGGAGGGGCTGTTGATATATTTGTATTGCACTTGACAGTAAAACTATGATCCTCGATATTTTAATACTGTAGGTGAGGCTTCCTGGCTACAGCATTGCTCACAATGCCAGGGAGCAGAGGATGGAGGGGGGTCCTCAGGGATTCCATGTGGGCTCAGCTCAGGCGCACCCGATACGTGCCGATTTCCATGGGTTTAAGCTGGATCTCCCGCCCGGCCTCCTCACCAGACGACTTGTGCATCAGTGTCAGCGACACCGGTGTGATGCTTGCCACTGTCATTTCACTGAACAGCTTCTCCGTGTCAACCTTTCAAAACAGGAAGGAGGTACATTTCCGGTTTATTTTCCTTACAAACAGGCCAACAAATTTTAACTTCTTTCAGCTATCATACATACAAAAAATAAATCAATGCAGTCTAAAGTGCATAAGTTGCAGAAGAGAGGAACCAAAAAAAGATTTTTCAATCAGTATTCAAAGCATGTCTCATCATTATCTAAGGGCACATGCACACACACAACCCCATTAAAAAGGGATTCCTGATAAAAAAAAAAAAACACAATTAGAATGTTAAAAGAGCCCAATGTGTGTCTGAAATAATGATGACAATCTAAAATCCCTTATTTTATGAATATGTAAAAAAACAATTCGACAATATTGAGGAGGGAAATGCTGCATGTTTTCAATGAAAAGCTAAAACCCAAGAACATCAATATTAACATTTCATGTTAGAAAAGTTCTTTATGCAGTTTACACTTTTATACCCTTTTAGTCAACAACAATCAGCATTTTGATGTTTATCGAATTTTAATTGCAATTACAATGTTGGCTTCGAAAACAAAACAAAATACATCTAGATAAAATGTATTATGCCACATTTCATTTGACAACGATGTTCCCATTTGTCTTGTTTTAAATCCAGAGAACACCTTTCTAGTCCTGTGTTTCTTACTTGAAATCCACTGTTAGTTTTTCTTAAAAAAAAGATCAATAAATTCATGATATATCCAAAGTCAATGAGTAATCATGTTAAATAATCGCGATCTCGGTATCAACCAAAATATTCACAATTGTGTTTTTTGCCCTAATGGTGTAGCTGTACATTTAAGCACATTAAAGCTGCATAGCCTAAGAATGGCCGTGAAGCCATCGCTGAAGCCACGTATCATAATGAACACTGTAATGCTTCATGTTAGCACTGAATATGGATCGCTCCAAGACACACTGCTAATGTGTCAGGGCCTTGATGCTGTCGGTCGTCATTTCCTGCTTTAATCCATCCCACAGTCAACAGGAAATGATTAGAAATCATATCAAATCAGAGAATCTTATGAGAAGATGCTAACCACAGTTTTGAGGAAGAGACACGATGGTACAGCAATGTAGGTCATGGGAAGATGCATTTATCTAAAGCCATATAAATGTCTTATTTGCCATTGGCACTATTACATTTGAATGCTTCTCTTAACCTACCCCATCTTGCTGTCTATAGCTTGGGGGGGGGGGGATCATAGCACAGGGCCAGCCAACGTGTGGCACCCCTGTAGCTGGGGGATTAGGGCCTTGATCAAGGGCCCACTGACATGTGACTGTTCTGGAGAGGCTGAGGCTCAAACTAGCGACCTTCTGATCACTGGGACTGGCTTAGCGTGCTGAGCCACTCGCCGCCTATTTAGCCTACTTAAAAAGCATAGTTTTTAAAAATATAAGCTCTTAGCAGGCATGATTCCTAATTACGCAGTGTATCTAACCTACCATGACTAATCTGTAAATAAATGCCTTTGAACCTTTGTTTATTCATTTCTGCCCTGGCTAGCAACATGTGAAAACCAGCACACTGCCACAAAACTAATTTTGTGCTCATCGGTCTACCAGTTTTGTTTCAGTATGCTTCAGTAACTAATTCATTTTAATTATACCAATATTAAAGTACCCAAAAAGATACCAAATACTGGCTTGGAGACTGCTAAATTACTCCAGTAAAGGGAAGCACAGAATTGGCAGACATTTTGTGTCCCACAGCTCACTAAGCCGCACTGCTTCAGCAGTTTGCACACATACATTGGGAGTGATACTGTGTTTTTAATTAACCCTTACCTTAACGCCATTGTCTTGAAGACAAAGCCAGGAGGAAGAATTACTGATTAATGACACACTTTCCAGGTTCTAAGACTATTTTTGTGTTTAATACATGATATGATGTATGTAAATGTTAGCATTATTAGTAGCATTGACTGTACAGTCAGGATGCATTGCAGACAAAGTAATAATGCAATGAACTGCATAGTCCAATCAGGCTTATATGCCACAACGTAAACTGTGATGCATTATTCCAAACCAGCTGCTAGTCACTGCCACTAAAAACACACACATGTACCCCATTAAACATAGAATGGTTACCAGTTAGGCGAGTGTCTTGGTCAGGTAGTTCCGTTGGAGACCTATGGCCTAGCATACGTGGTGTATGTATGAAATGTATGCATCCATCCATCCATCCATGTGAATCCATGTGAATGAAAATACGTGCTGAATCAGAATTCAAAACTGAGGGCTTCAAACCTATTTTTTATTCATCTTAATTGAAATTATTATTTTTTTTAACTGACCAGTTTTGCTTGATTGATTCACCTATAGGTGTGTATTATATAATTGTAGGAATTATTTACATCTGTTTTGGATTGTACCATTTGCTTATAAATGTATTATACATGTTAAAATGTTTGGTTACATGTTCGGCTTCCGGAAAACTGCAATTTTGCATTCGGCCATGTAGAGGCGCATGACTTAATACAGCCCTCTAGAGCACATAGTAAAAAATGCACTTAAGTCAGTGGCACAATGTGCTTAAGGGTCAATTACATGCAACAAGCCTACATTTTGCTGTTTCTCCACCCAAAGTGCGTATCTAGCCTAAGTGCATTTAAATCTCACACTTCAGTTGATGGGTGAAAACACTTGAGTCAGAAAAGCACACAGCTACACGCTTATTTTGACTTAAGTGCATTGTGAGAAATGGCACCTCTGCAATTATCAATTATCTGCAATTATTAAGTCGACATTAATAAAATCATATACCACATAATGTGATATGTCATTGGTCATGAGAGGCAGCTCATCAATTCATATAATACTTAAACAATTTAGGAAAAGTCAGGTGCTATCCATTTAATAATTATATTGTTATTTCAATCAATTTATCAACTGATTAATTCCTTTCAGTGATTTTTTCAGGATATTCTATTAGTGTACTGTGTACTTTTGAATTTGTTTACTCCACGTCTTATGCCCATATGTGCTCCTGTATGCGCGGGACTCTCCCTCTGAGATCAATGACGTTGATCTTTTCCCATATTATCTGCAGCAGAAAGGCCTGCCTCACCTTTCCCCACGTGGTCGCACACAGCAGCCCCGTGTTCCTGCTGGCGAACGCGCAGTCAAATCCTCTTCTGTGCAGAATCAAAGCCGCCTCGTCCGACGGGCCGGGTCCCTCCTAGCAGGAAGGGGGGAGGGGAGGAAGAGAGCAAGAGGAAGAGATCATGCTTCGAGCGGGCGGGCGGACAGATGCACCTCTGTGCCAACACGGCCCTGAACACTGAGCCGCCTGTGAGCGCCACTCTTTCAGGGCTCAGCTGTGGACTTAGAGTCAGCCAAGAGCGTCGGCCAAGAGCGTCGGCAGTGAGAGGTTACTGTCGTTCAGCCGGCACTCATTTACAGAGACACGCCGCTTAGAAACACCTACGCTGCATTGGCACGCACACCAACGGTCTCCCGCTTCAGCTTCCTTAACGTTTTGTTTGCATTCATATTCAGAGGCACAGGAACCAGGGAAAGGGGAGCAAATATCCCCCCATACCTAATTTAGCTTCGATCATCACACCCCTTTGCATTTAAATTATTTAATTGAGTCCCCCCCAATAACAAACGCTCCCAACGTGCTAATTCGTACTTGACTATTACTTTGTATTTATGTAGCTTTACCTTAAATTAGCCTGTCCATGGTAAAAATATACACGCACCTCGGCTACATGGTTATATATTATCATTTCCTGCCTCCAAAATGACTATGCCTTTACGCTTGTATTTTGTTTGTATTTATGTAGCTATAGCTATGTTACAATTTTACAATTTGCAAACAATTACCAATTATGGACTAGCTAAGCTACGCATTCATGTGCGTAATCGCAGGCTGATGCATTCCCTCTCTTTCATATTTATTTATTATTTTTAGTGATTATTTGTCATTGTTGACACACCACAGCATACAGTGCATGTGTCCTCTGCTTTTAACCCATATGTCACTTTCGTGACATAGCAGAGAGCAGCTAATTCAGCGCCCGGGGAGCAGTGCTTGGGGGCAGTACCTTGCTCAGGGTACCTCAGGGGTGTCTTGCTCAGACATTCCTGGCAAAGGTTAAGCACCATTATCTTTAGAGGTGAGGCTCTTAGCCCAGTTTTAAAGGGATACAGGTCTATGCTGCATCCACACTGCATTCCAGCATAGAAGCCCAGGCTGCGATCAGAACTTTCCACTGCCAGTTAAAATGCATTTCTCTAATCCAGTGGGGCTGGGGGACTCACTCAGCACCAGATCTGCACCCCCAGGCCCCAGGACGCTCGAACAGCAAAAACTCCCAACCTTACCCTAGCCTGGATAGTGCGCAGATTCACCAGGTGGATGTCGCAGGGCAGTGATGACCTGAGTGGCCTGTATGGGGCAGTGTGCAGGTGGCCGTAAGACAGCCCGACAGCCATGGGGATGACGGGGTGATTCAGGAACATCGAGGAGATGTGGCTCAGCAGAGACGGGAAGCTGGATGGACGGACTTGTTCCCTCTGAGAGACAGAGTGAGTTTGGAGTTTAGGGTGACAGCTCAGATTACAACCCTAAAAAATGCATGAGGTTAAAATTTTTAAAAAAATTAATGTTCATGTGGCTGCTGTGCCATTGAAAAGAAGGTTGTTGTTGGTTTAAATCCCAGGGTTGGCAGGGTGATGCTACTGTTGGGCCCCGGAGCTCCTAATTGCTCCAGGGGCCAGAGCAAGGCCCTTAACCCCCAATTGCTCCAGGGACTGTCTGACCCTGTTTTCTCAAAAAATGTACATCATTTTGGATAAGAGTATCTGCTAAATAAATTTTAAAAATACATACATAAATACTTCAATCATTAAACTAACTTCAATTGAGCAAATATATGTATTGATTCACTCAGATCATTTCAAAGGCTGTTCATAGCTTGTGTCCCCAGCCTAATGGGAGGTTACATTTTTGCATGAGTTCTAGAGGGGATTCTACACGACTGGAGTTCAAAATGAAATGCTTATTGCCCTAATCAGTCTGACATTGCTTTGGATAATCCTCGTGAAAAGGGCAAGCAGAAATAACATTTGGGTAATTGACAGTGACTTATGGACACCGTGAAGTTGACAAAAACCTCGCCAACATGCCATACGCCGCATGGATAACTGCTGACAGGACTTTTACTTATTTAGCACATAAATAAGGCTAACTGCAGAACCAGCAGCAATGCACCAAACATATACCCAATATACTAAGTTCACGTTTCATTCTCAGATCCCCCTGTAATTATTTGGGCTGAAATGTGAATTCTAAAGCAGAGTGAAATTACACTGAACTGTATTTTTTACGAATAATACTAATATGCTGACACTGTACCTGCAGATACGGGCAACATAACTTGATATGAGAGTCAGTCAGGAATTCAACTGCACTAATTACAAGCTATGATTTGACTAATCAATTATCACATGACATGCTTAATACTTTTTGTACCACATATGAAGATACTTCTTACAATATTAAACCAGCAAAGCCATTAAAATGGGTTAGTTACCTTCGAATTTGATGATACCCATAAAGTCTCAATCATGGAGTACATAAATAGCGAGACGTTCTTTCAAACTACATGAGTCCAAGCAAGGGGAATTTTAGAATTTTTTTGAAGGTGGCGGCACATGAGAGGGACCATAATTCCTACAAAGGGGCCAACTTCATCATTTGCCAAAGATATGTTTTGAATTGGAGAGTGACAGAGGAGGGGTACTCCAGGAGCCAATCAGCTTTCAGCTGGGGCCAGTGCCCCTGTGGCCTTATGGACCCCAGCTCAATACATGCTCCTGACTCCCAGTGTAAGCATAGAGGGACATGGGGAGGCTACCGCATCTGATGAGCTCCTCCTCTCCAGTAGCAGCCGGAAGGTGTTCGCTGTGATCTTGTTGTCCTGGACACCTTGGCCCAGGCCACGATTGTCGTCCTGCATGAGGCGCCGGTCCATGATGACCTCCAGCTGGCCTGGGTGGGAGAAACCGAGCCAGTGGATGGGGGGGGGGGGTTGTGGGTTTGCAACATTTGCAGCTTTGGTTACCTTGGTTACAGAGTTGCTGTGTCACCATTTATCTTATTACCCTTCTTGACAGTTTTTAACTTTTTTTCAGAATTATTACAAATATATCAAGGGTCAAACTTAGATTTGTCACTGGTTTAAAGTGCCATAATTGTGCATGTGAAAAAAAAAACGATATTAGAATATTCATTCCTGATTTCCATGTTTTTATGAACTGGATGCTATTTCACTAAATGACCACATGAAAAATATTTGTACCTGAATGGTGAAACTATCCTGACATTAACAACCAAATTCAGATCCCAGCTATAGTGCTAACTTATACTAACCATTTTTTAAGCTTGCTACCCCCAGAGACTGCGCCGTGAGGAGGGTGAGCCGGAGATGCTCATCCTGAATGTAGCTTGTGGTGGTCATGGGGTAGAAGTTTGCCTGTAGTGGGAGTTTTGCCATCATCCTTCTCGGCTGGATCTGTAACGAGTCAGAATCAAGAGTCCAGCTCGTTTAAAAGGTGTGAATGAAAAGATGTGGACAGCGAGCGCTAATGGTTTTAAAAACAACACAACAGGTGGCTACAGGACTAGTTAATAAGTCACACTTTATTTTAGAAAAAAAAACTTTTTTTCTATGGGAAGCTAAATCACAGGACTACACCAGATGTACTCCAACCCCCATCCATTAAAAAAATAAATAAATAAAATTAAGCCAAAAGAACCTACCCAGAAAAATATCTTTGGATGGAAAAACACTTTTCAGCAGCTAAGCACAGACTGGACTTCCTGTACAGACCAGGAACTGTTTTTAAATATACATTACAGTGTGTGTGTGTGTGTCTTCATTGGCGAACCATTTTTAAAGTTAATTTGGCCATATTGGCCATATGGGTGTAGTAAACATCGCTTGACAAAAACAGATAGAATAAAATCTCACATTTAGTTGGTACTCACCTAGTCTCAGGGTGACATTATGGTACCATAACACTGCATTACACAAATACAGTATAAATGATACTATGCCTTCAAATAAAGTAGCACCACAAATAATCCTGTTTTTACACATTTCACCTTTATCAGACCTGATGGGCTATGTACAATAAGGTGCAGATAACTTGCTTGCACGGTCTAGGGTTTTTCCAGACAGTTATTGACATAGTCAGCCCCGCTGATAAAATGATGTTTCATTATACACCCTGAAATACATCTAAAATAACAAAACAACTGGGTCTATGACAGTTAGGCCTATTCATCAGATAGACGCTTTTATCCTAAACAATGCACATGTGTGGCTGATAATACATCAGCGGCATATGCCTGTCAATGAGCGACCGGTCCAGCTCGGGTGAAAAGGGGCCAGAGTTCCAGCAAACAGCCGAATGACAGATACCTCCAAACAGCATTCTGATCAGGCTAATCCACACTAATCATGCTTCAGCAGCGGCGAGCACAGAGGCAGGCACCGGGGGACAAAGACTTCGCCCGCACTCATTCACAGGGGGTCCGGAAACGGGCATGAATGGGGAGGGGGACTAAAAGGAGCAAGAAAAAAAGCAAGAGGGTGGCAAGCAGCCATTTCTCAGGCTGCCCGTTGAAGTATGGGGGAGGCCCAGGTTTCCATTTTGACCAGTCATGGCAACAAGTAAAGGTATCGGTCGCAGCTGCACCAGGAATGTCGGGAGGTGGAAATGAGGATTGGCTTAAGGTGCATCATTCAGCCGACAACAGTCTTTTTGCGGTTTATACATTTTCAATAACCCTGAGAGAAATTTCCAATATTCAGGCAGCAGTTTTATGTGCCAGAATTAAAAGTACAGAAGTCTGGTCATTCCTCTCAATTACGGCAGGGTTCCCTCAAGTGGAGCACAGAGCAGGGGGAACAAAATGTTTTGCGTTTTCAACTGACATAAAGGTAGTAATTTCTCAAATTACATAACACACTTTTCAGCTGAGTTAAGCCCAGACAGACAAACGTAATTAATCAGCCTTGCTGATGGCCATCAGTGTCTCCCTATCAGTACATTCAAAACCCCCGTCTGTTTTTCAGATTTCAGTGGAAAAACAAACAAACAGCTTCTTTTGAACGAGTACAACAGTGTTCTCAGCAGAAGAGTGGGGAGAAAATGCATTATATATTAAAAAGAAAGTGAAACAATTAGGCTGTATTTCACCAAACAATGCCTCTAAAATTACATCCCCCTCCATCACAGCTTAAAAGTAGCTATTAAACTGTATCAGATTTATAATTTAATGTGTGGTAATGAGTGACATTTATCCAGACAGTTACAATGAAACCACACAAAAGGGAGCCAAATCCCATTCAGACATTTATTACAACATACGTTGTATCATATTCACAATCCACAAAGCACCATGGACAGGACTATGTAAGCTGACCGGGCAGTTTGCACTGCTAACGATACGGCTAAACTTGTTACATGGAAACAACTTAACCCATCTCTACTTTAATCTTGAAAATTAATCCAGGACACAGAAATATTATGCACTGAGTACCTTGAAACCTTAAGCCTTAGAGATCACAACACAGATATTTCCCATAGATAAATATTTTTAAAAACTGTTGATGACTAAAAATACACAGGTTAGTCGGTTCCATGGGATTAATTCATCTACTGCTGATCTACATCTGGTCTTACTATTATAGATCACACCTTTCTTTAGAAACTGAGATTTTGTCCAACTGTGTTTTCAGGCTGCTCAAGGACAGAGTGTTAAATTAGAAAACATTAAGAGCACATGGGAAATCAAGACAAGTCGAAACTTCCACGGGTTCTTTTTTAATCTTGCTGCTTAAATCTAGAAACAGTGGCACAAATGAGGAAAATACATTTGGGACTCCAGTATTATTGGTTTTTTCATTTGCTGACAAGCCAGTACACAACTGGGATACAGATTTACCGCGTGCACAGGTTGCTCACACGCAGCACAGTTCCAGCGGACTATAAACTCAGATGAACCTGCTCAGACATACGTCGCTTTGGACAAAAAAAATAGGTCATTGTAGCGTGGCAGGCAAGAGGGATCAGGTGCGTCCCCTTAAATACATCAGGCATGCACAGAATCCCATAGGTGTGTTTAACTAGCAGAAAACCACGCACAAAATTGTAACTTTACCCCACATATGGATAAATGCCTCCCACCCTCCGACTGTACATTGTGGGATACATTTGACCCAGTCAAAGTGTGCATCGGCTCACCAAAATGGGACAGTGGATGAGTGGAAAAATGCTGCCTGGTCAGATCAGTCTCGATTTCTGCTGCGAGATCCAGATGGTAGGGTGAGAATTTGCCATAAAAAGCATGAAAGCATGGATCCATCTTGCCTTGTATCAACAATTCAGGCTGGTGGTTGTGGGGTAATGGTGTGGGGGATATTTTCTTAGCACGCTTTGGGGCCCCAAAGTATCAATTCAGCATCGTTTAAACACCAGAGCCTACCTGAAAATTGTTGCTGACCATGTCCCTTCATGACAACAGTGTACCCAGCAGAATTCCAACGGCTACTTCCAGCAGGATAACACGCTATGCTACAAAGCTCATATCATCTCAGACTGATTTCTTCAACATGACAATGAGTTCACTGTACTTATTTGGCCTCCACAGTCACCAGATCCCAATCCAAGAGAGCACCACAGGATGTGGTGGAATGGGAGATTTGCATCATGAAGGGGCAGCTAACAAGTCTGCAGCACCTGCGTGATGTTATCATGTCAACATGGACCAAAGTCCCTGAGGAATGTTTCAAGCACCTTGTTGTATCTATGACACAAAGAATTAAGGCAGTTCTGAAGGCGAAAGGGGGTCCAACCAGGTACTAGCAAAGTGTATCTAAGAAAGAAGCCAGTGAGTGATTGAGTGAGTCTATATAATTATATATGAAGAGAGAGATAGTGAATGATGGGACCCCAAAACTCTCTTACTAGCAGAACTGTAGACTACAGCTTGAGCCGTATGTGAAAGCAGTTTTATAGGTATTTATGTCCGTTTCAAAAGGAATTATCCATCTATTCATCCAGCCCCCATCCCAGGGCTGCAGCGAGCTGGAAGGGGATTCCCAGGACCAGAGAGCATGAATCTATAGGGAATCTATAGGGAAAGAAACAGGAACACACCATAAGGTGCTGGAATCCGTGACCTACCTGGTAACCATTAAGGTCTGTAAAGAATCGATCACTGCTGTTCAGATCTGATGTTATCCTCATCGCAATTTCACGGTTGAACTCTCCGCGTATGTCCACCGTGTTGGAGATCTCCACAGACTGGCCTTCCACACCTACAAACCGACAGCAACAGCAACTCAGAGAGCCTGTGGAAGCAGACTGATATGCCATCTCAATACTCCAAAGGCTTGAGGAAGGACATGTATAGGAAATGGGGCAAGCACATCTAAAACCCCTTAGTGGTGTTTACGACTACTTACACCCTGATTGGCCACCAACATTAACTACACTGAATATTAAATAAATGTGTTCTGTATTTAGGAGATGATGAAGCATTAGGTTCTACTAACCAGCTAGCTAGCTACAATCATCTGGTTACTCGCTAGCTAGGTATTTCATATTTGAAACATGGCGGGGGTTAAAGGCCTTGCTCAAGGGCCCAATGCTACCCAGACGAGCATGGGATTCAAACCAGCAACCTTCAGTCTGGCAGAAAGGCCTAACCTACTGAAGCATTCTTCCTGGCCTCAGGCCATCTTTCACTGCTATCTAGGTCAAGCGATAGACCTACAATAGTTATCGCAGATCTTTGGCTTCTGCCCCACCATCAATGCAGTTGAGAAGTGAGAGCCCTCCCGAGGGAGACGATAGTGATCATCTTTCACAATGAGGCAGCCCGGTGCACACAAGCGAGTCACTTTAACATTAGGGTATTCTCCGGATGGTCAGTCGGTCAAGACGGCTTGTATGGGGGGAAATATTCCCTGGTGTACTAATGACTGGGTATCCTGTCATGTCAAAGCCTCGGGACCACATCACTCACTCAGGGTAAGTCCCTTACGGAGCAGGCAATGTGATTAACGGGAAATGCTACAGTAGTTGGACACTCATAAAAACCAGTGACTTTTTCTCCATTCATTTTCACTTCTGATTATTACAAAAAGTGAAACTGTCTTTGTCTTCGCAGTGTTTCATAGATAAAAAACATTTGTGTTCTTCATTGACAAAGGCCTCATTTTGAGTCCTGATCATTTCTGAACTTGTTCTTCATGTATATTAAGTGGTGAGCAGCCAGTGAATGGCTCTGTGGGCTAAGCCTCTGTGCCTCTGATTGGAAAGTCAAGCAATGGCCTTGGTAGAATAATCACATGTCTGTGGTCCCTTGTGCAAGGGCCCTAACCCTCAGTCCCAGGGCGATGCACACATCCAGTAGTCGGGAATCCACATACAGTCCATGTTTTTGCTCCCTCCCAGCTCCCAGACTGTCTGACAGGCAGCTTTGACGAAGTAAAAACATGGACTGGCTGTGAGTCCCCAAGAACTGGACTGGGAAACACTAATTTACTCCACAGAAACCCAGCTGCGCTCACTATGGTGCCAGGATTGCAGGCAGCTAAACTACTCCCACCTTACTGCTAGCATGAACTGGCTAATATTTATGAAAGTGGACGTTTGGATTGATGGTAGTGGATTGGGGGGTATCTGGGACATAACTGGGATCAACTTCTTGCCATTTCCAGCTTGAAAGAATGAGGAAGCATAATCACTTCAGGCCATCCTGAACGCAGCTTAATCAAAGTTAGTGGTTCCTTGTTATATCACGATACAAAACGGCTAATGTCTATCAGTGTCAGCAACTGCAGGACACATAAAAAAAACCTGCATGTAAAATCTTATAAGGTGAGGAGTAAGAAGAGCAAATACTGAAAATTCCACTAAAAAAATCCATCCTGACATCAAAAAGTACAAGACTTGTATGTACTTGTATGATAACGCTGCATAAACAAACTCTTATTTCTGACTGACATTATGCTAGTAGCTAGATAACATCCTTAATATTAATAAAAATGCTTAATTTAAAACTTAGTTAAATAATGCAATTACAGAGATGAGTGAGAGCCATCCTGGTGCTGCTTCTCCACTGGGGAGCATCTCAAGTCACTGGCAGAATGGACACCTGCTACTCCCCCACCCAGACCCCATGGACGACAGAAATGGTGATTGAAAGATCCGCTCCTGGGCCTTTCCACAGTTCCATAATTTCGGTTTAGTTGCCATGGCAACAGGTCAAGGGCCACGCCCTCTTTAGTTTCCAGGCACAGGTGGTGCCTGTAACATTAAAGCGGCCTCATTGTCTTCGATCAGCCTGCCCCCCTCCCCCCAACCACATGCCAACCTCTCTAAATGGAGCAAGCATGGGCAGCCCTATCAGATGGCCCTGCCTCTAGTCATTCAGCACACCCCCGCACACAAGACACAGACAGGCGCCTGCCGGCACGGAAACCACGGCCACGACCGCCACCGTGCTGAAGGAAAGTGCCGTCACGGCCTCCCGCACTGTGGGCCACAAAATACGCATACAGAGCACAGAGTTTCAGGAAAGTATCCCGTTTCACTGGGTTATTCCCCAGAGATAGGAAACTCCAGATCCCCGGTGGCCAGCACCTACAGGTTCCTGGAGCCTTACACCGAAGCCATCATGATTGAGCGCCTCAATATTGACTGACTGAGCAATTGTGCCCAGCTGGGGGCCCCCAAGGACTGAAAATCTCTGGCTTTGTTTGCTATATTCACACACATTTACAAAGGTGCTATAATGTTTGTGAAGGCATTATAAATTTTCCCTATTTCTGCATAAATATGACCTCAATCATGCAAGTCTTAAAACTAGATAAAAAGTACCCAATTAAATAAATGACACAAAAACAATTATTGCTACACAATTACAGTTATTGCTACACAAGAGGGTCACTGACAGCAATTACTTGACAGTTCACGTACTTTCACACAAATATGAAACACTGGATCATTTTCCACACTAAATCAACTTACAAGTATGATTATTTTGTGTCATTTGTTTCACTTTTTCAGTTTATTTATAGATACAAAAATAGAGAAAACTCACATTTAGGTCCAAAGGTGATGTTTTTTTTCAAAGTGCCTTGAATTTAACCCCTTCGGAAATGTATGGTGCTCAAACACACTACAGCAAAACCACTCTTGGGACTAGAACCAGCAACATTCAGGGTTCAAGATATTATTCATCGTGCCACCAGCATTACAATTCAGCCTCACTACTACACCAGACCCCGCTGGATGGTGCACTCTCCACCACAAGATTGGTAAATTTTTCATGAGGAGCCAAAGGCTGGAAATCAACTGCCTCCATTCCAAAATGGATCACGCACCTCTTGAAACAACCTCGGGAATAGCGTTCAGTCCTACCAGAACTTTATCATGTCACGTCACCATAGAGACTGCATTTGGCTTCCTGGGGCCAGTGTGTCACATAGTAACAGAACAGACAATGGGGCACATACTAATGCAACTTCTTTGACATCTTCAAGTTTCAGCCGAAAGTCAATTTGCAACCTTCGACAGGATGAACAGTAATCTATCCATCCAACCATTCATGGTTATACACTCATCATCAGGACAGTTCAAGCACACAAGTACTGCAGTTGAGTTAACGAAAACATACAGGTAAAACACATACAGCCAGCTGTAGAGCCCTAACTTCAGTCTGGTTTTTAGAATTTCCAGACCATTCCAGGAAATGCCCCAGCCATGTTTTCAGACAGCACGAGTGACTAAAAAGTCACCTTGTATGTTATAGAGGCGGAGACTGTGAGTCACATGTTCAAACACGGTCGTCACTTCAGAGAAGATGGCTCCTCTGGTCACTCTTATCACAGGAAGGCGCTTGGGAGAGTATTCCTGAAGGGACAGAGCAAGACAGCAAGTCAAAGCTGCAGAGGAAGCTCAACATGATCTTTTACAACTGGGTGGCACAGGGAAATTAGCAAGGCAAATTATCCATGCACCCATCCACCCAACCAACCACCCTTCCATCCATCTATCAAGCTGCTACATCACTGCTAATTGCTTCAGACAGCGTGGCGGTGAGCCTGGACCCCAACAAGCAGGAAGCAGAGGGCGAGGTCAAAGTGAGAGCAGCTTCACAAAGACGGCATCATACAGCCATGGTGAGCAAAGGCCACTCGCTGCCAGAGCCTGATTACCTTGGCCTCACCATCGGGCAGAAACAGGTAGGCTCCGCTCTTATCCCTGTTGCTGGTGGTTCCATACCACACAAAGCCCAGTCTCACCTCCTGTTCGGCACCACCTTCCTTGGACTGCACCCTCTGAAAGATGTGGTAGTCAAATGATAAAGCTTTCACATGAAAACCGCTCAGGGGGCCTTTCCCACATATGACCTTTCTACCAAAGGAGACTCTTGGTTGTAGTTACAAACACACATATGCTTTATGCAGCTGAGTGTGCTAAACATAGCAGAAGAAAATTAAGCAGTTAGTGTCCAGCCAGCAGTTTGGCACATTTCGAGTGCAATTTGTTCTCTCAGTCCAGTAATTAATTCAGTAACAGATCTACACTGTAGTTTGTAGAAAAGGAGAATAAGGCACCATTATCCCCCATAACAGCAAGGTATGAGATCCACACATCTTTTGTTTTTAATATCATATTAGGAATTAAAAAATTAGTTTTGAGGTCACCTCCATCAAACCCGACATTGAGGAGCACCAAATCTTCAGGAAGGAGTTCTCGATTGTGAACGTTGTGGAGTCTCCTGGCAGCACATTGACCCTGAACTGCCCAGTGCCTGCCACAGTCATGTCGCCACCCTGCTGGTAGAAGGTGTAGCTGGCTGGTGCAGTCCTGACCTCAGGTGCCTCGCTGAGGTGGTACAGGGACAGGCCCAATGGAGATGTGTGCGCCATGAAGGAGAGCTGGGGGCAGGGGGAAGAGGTAGGGGATCATGACTGAGTGAGGGAGCAAAACCCCCAGCGACTGTTCAGGGGACGGGGGGGGGGGGGTTAAATAACCTTTATATTAATACAATGAATATTTTCTGAATGACTATTAATGTGTGCAGTTTCTGTAAGTATTTATTTAATGCTATAGTGATTGTTGTGTCGTAGGCATTCATATTATTTATGGTTATACAGAGGCAGTCAGTAAAAATCTGTTGTACTTGTGTAAACCACTTGCACAATAACATATAAAAATCCTTGATGCTTAAAAGAATAACCCAAACATCGCTGATCAATGCTGCCTCTATGACTGTGCCTACTGCGTATGCCTGGAAGCTGCATCTATTTCATTGACTCCATCCGTAGACCAGGACGCAGTGGATGAGGAGCAGCTCACCTGGAAGGCCTCGCTGGAGGCCTGGGTGGCCTCCTCCCAGACTGCGCTGACCTGAGCAGTTACTGTGTGCCCAGCGGCCGTCTGGACTCGCACCCGTGGAGTGTTCACGTACACGGTGACTACAGTCGAGCGTTCCTGCTCTGTGGGGTTATAGACGACCAAGACCCTGAGGCAGACAGGGATACACTTCAGAACAATGGCATTCAGAGCTTGCAAATAAAAGAAATTTTTAAAAAATTAAAAATCACACAGATAGCCATTTGCTGTCACGACACCAGACAGACGAGGTTTTCGGGAAATCCAGGACACCATCTAAGCTAACAATCATACAAGTTTCCAGTCAGACATTTACATGCACAAGGCCGACGTACAAGCAGGTTTGCCCCCTGGATCAGAGGGGAATAAAATTTACCTCGAGATGTCACTCAGCTTCAGGACAGTCTTGCGAGGCAAAGCGTCTTGAGCTGGCTGAATGTCGTCCTACACATCCCCAGCACACATTAGCTAAGAGTTAATTTTATGTCATTTTATACTTTTTAAACACACAACAGCTAAAGCTATTTTCAGGTAAACATGAAAATAATGTCTTTACTGTAGGTGCAAACATGTAAGCCAGATGTGTAGTAACCATCGTATATGCGTTGGGAGGGCTGGGCTCCTTCTGACCAATCAGATTTGACAATTCAAAAGCATGCAACACTTTGGTGGTATAACACACAGGTATCTGTGGAACCAACCTTAGTACTGCATCGCATCAGATTGAAATGAAAATCAGTAGTATTGCCAATCCCTACCGTTTACTTCTGTGTAGGGTGACCAATTAGACAATAAGTGACTGTAAATAGTGGGATCCAATCAGGGAAGGGCCATGTGACCAGTATGGACCAATTAGGGTACTTTTGCAGTCTGATCTCACAAGTCTGTTTTCATTCGTCCACACTGCACTAAAACACTAAAATGTTTTCAGAAGCTTGTTGTGAGAGCGTTTACAAAAGTAGCGTCCGCATTTTTAAAGGAAAACATAGCAGTGTAGACGTAACATAACCATATGGACACATTTCTTGTGCATATTTAACTGTTAAACCCTGTGGGAGTTTTACACAGAACCCAAGATGCTGTTCCTCTTTGAGCCGATATTTACCATTTGAAGGAACGGCATGGACGGCTGATGGCTGTACTCCCCTTTGTTCTTCAGCACAAGCCAATGGGCCGAGTTCACCATTATGTGCTTCAGATTCAGGATGGAGTGAAACAGCCTGAAGGAAAAAAGGGTGGGGAGGGTGTTGAGAAACCTGTACAGTTCCATGCACATGAAACATTTGCATATCATCAGATGAGAGACACAAGAAGGGAAACTGCCAAGGCCCCAACTGTACTGGCCATACGGTAGCTCAGATCGAGCAACTGATTACAAAAAGAATAAAATATCTGGCAGTTTCTGCTGAGGAAAAAAAAAGAAAATGTCTTTAGCTCGAGGCCCCTGGAGAGACGTAGCACTGTTTTAGCTTTTAGCATCAAGGCGACATCAACGGGCATACAGCATGGCAACAGCTAACATTGCAGAACACATGAACACACAAAAATCACCTATCGGCCAACATTAGATTTAAGGCAAGCCAAAATGGTTCTCTTTAATTACTCTCTAGGGGTAAAAGTAAGTTCATTAGAGCCTCTACGGAAAGAAATGAGCTCAGCAGGAAGGAGGATCTCATCAACGTGACAAAGTTGCAGCGGGGATGATGGAAGGGATGGGGTCGAACAGACCCAAAGGCATCGTCGAGGGCACATCCGTCGCTAAAATGACCAAACGAGGCGGTTTAAGTAGCCGTTTGATCCCCAGTGCGTCGCAATTTAAAAAGCGATAATCTCATTAATTGCACTTCATTAGGCCACCCTGCACAGTGGACCGGTCTCGACTGGGACTCCGCGCCCCTCATTAAACCCTCGACATGCCTCATTAAACAGGCAATGAATCCCAACTGACCCAACAAAGACAGGAATGCCAATCTGAAAGAAGAAATTCGGCATTTCAAGCAGCTGCAAAGTTAATACACGCGGCTTAATGAGTGGCTGATTGAACGGGCTGGGAAGAGGTTCATTTCGCTGTATATTCAAATACTGAGACGCGTTTGAGGATTTAACTGCTCATATTGGTGGTGGGAACATTAGTCCTAAAACTCCAGCTTTTAAAGGTAAATAGAAGGTCCAATTGAACTTTGAACATTCACTTTCAAACATAGACGTCCATTTAAAAATAAAAATACAGTGGTACCTCAGTTCTCAAACTCATTAGAACTCAAATTTCTTAAAAGTCTTCTTAAAAAATTACCTAGAACTCGATCCGTGAACTCTGACCTAAGATAACTTGTACGCATGGGAAAATGAGTCACGCAGCACATCTCTCAGCGTAAACGAAGGGTAACGCTTCAGTCTCAGCCTCGCATGTGCTGTGATAGCATCGTGTATGTTTACACTAGCTGAATACATATATTTAGACAGTAAAAATACATTTAGACAATGATAGACAGTAACAGTAATTATCATATAATAATACATTTAAAAATAATATTAATAAACCATTAATATATTTAATTATAATAATATTGCCATGCCGAGCGGGGACGGAATGGAGACAAAGGCACAGACATCAGGGTATCGGGGAATACGGGGTTTAATTACAGGTAAGGCAGGCCAAACGCAGACGGACAATACAATGACCGAACTGGGAAAACAAACTGAAACGCGGACTAAATACAGAGGACTAATGACAACAGCCAGAAACAGCTGATCACATGGGGAATCCACACGGGGTTAACGGGGGAGGGCATGGCACACGGAAGGAGCAGACGATCGGGGCAGGACACATTGTTTGGATACATTTATTTTCTTACTTTACAAATTACTGTTTTGAAAAATGTGCTTAGATGTGTTTAGTACAGTATAGGCTCTTCTTGTTTTATCCTGTTCATTTTGTGTTTAAATGCTAAAAAAAACATATTTAGGTGTAATTGTTTGGGGCCAGGAACCAATTAATTGGTTTTCCATTATTTCTTATGAGGAAAATTCGATCAGAACTCGAAATTTTTAGGATTCAAACCCGAGTTCTGAACGGATTAAGTTCGAGTTCCGAGGTACCACTGTACAGTATATAAATATCACATGTAAACATCCAAGCACAAATGATCTTCATCAGTAGGGCACAAATTCATTCTACTGCCTAAGAGCAGTAGGCTAAGGAGAGCTACTTAAACATTAAGATGACAGGACTAAGCCATCAGCTTAAAGGTGCACCAAAACTGCTTTCGCAACAGACAAAGCTGAAAATGTCATTATTAAAACAAACCCAGGGGATCTGTGGTCAGATATTAATCAAGATTATCTAACAAGAAGCTATGGATAGCCTGTGCTCTACAGAGAGAATTGGTAGAGTAAATGTGCTGCTTCACGCTGCTATCGGCCTTTGAGACGCATGTGCAACAATGGGCTGATTAACAAGCACATTAGAGTTGCTAGTCTCCAAGCCTCCTTCAGAGACCATGACTGTGTTACACTGGCTTTTTTGGTTGCCCTTCCTTTCTCAGGAAGACACCGCTTCACTCTGCACTTATTAAAAAAGCAAAAAGATGATCCCTTCAAAGGCGTGGGTGTCTTATACAACCAGGTCATTGAATTAAGGGAAGAAAAAAAAACAGGCTGCAGGAAATATTCTCTTAGTATATTTTTATACATCCTGAAAAAGATGAGTCTCTTCACATTTGACATGAGGAAACCAATGTTTGAGTATCAAAACATATTTGAAAGCTGGTCTGAATATGAAAGATACAATTCACATATTTCAGACTTATATTACAGTTTTTCTCCGTTGTTTCGGCTCATTTCTTGAAACAGAAATTACATTCTTAAAACTATAAGATAATTTGGCCAAACAGTCTTACAGTTCTGCGGAACATTACAGCTCACTCCCAAAACTGTTCACACATGCTTCAAAATTAGATTCCTTTCCATATAAAGAGTCAGTACCATCAAAATTTCAAAGATCTTTCTCAATTGCTTTGGCTCATTTGCAT
>JAODLC010000123.1:2639819-2649947 GCA_026781145.1 Hippopotamyrus pictus | reverse complement strand
AGGTGGTTAAAATGGTACGGTCCACATTAGGGGTGTTTGAAATCGTTTTACATAAAATTTTCCTACAAGGTGAGGTTCTCTTTTTTTTTTTTTTTTTTTTTTTTTACAACAAACGAAAAATGGTAGTACCCCCCCCAAACTGCTATTTTTGTCTCTTTGGGGGGGGTCTGGGGTTTGCGGCACCACATAATTAAAGGTGGTGGTTGCGGAGGGGGGAGGAGGTACCCATAACTCGACATGATGGATCAGCCAGCATCATACTCAGCAAAGACATATTCCCCAGAACAAGTTCATCCCTGACCTAGTGTCCCGACCTCTGAGTTCCAACAAATACTTAAATACATTTATTTCTAAGAGGAAGTATCCACAGCAGAAATGAACTGAAAACAAAAAGTGGTGCTTTCATGGACCACCTGAATCCCTACAGTATCGCTCTGCATGGCCTTCAGGGCATAAAACACCCGTGTGAGGAATCCATCAAGCTTCATGTCGTTTTCCAGAGGTGGAAAAATCCAAATGAAGATTTTGTTTCAACCAACCAGCTGAGTACTCTCTGACTCTTTATGCTCAACTGGTTGGTTGAAACAAAATCCTGGTCTGGATTTTTACTTTCTGAAGAGTCATTTTCATTATGCAGATAGATACCTCAGCTACAATCTGCTAATATAAACTGAAGACATAACTGCACAGCACAGGGATTAACCCTGCGCACAACACAGTGCACTTCTATTGTGTTTAAGCTGCAGTCTCTTTGTGCAGTGTTTCCAAACAAGGTCCTCGGGGACCCCCAGACAGTTTGTGGGATGGAACAAAAACGTGGACCAACTGTGTGTCCCAGAGGACCGGATTGGGAAACACCAACTTAGTACATAGAATAGCCACTTTTAGAATAGCCACAATATTTTATATATATCAGGGCTGTCAAAAGTAACGGGTTAACGCATATTAATCCATCTTCATGATTAATCTGATTAAAATTTTTAACGCAATTAACCCATCTGCAGCGCAAAATGACTCAAAATCCCTGAAATGTCTCTGTCAACCCATTTCGGGCAGCTTTGGTGCATTCCATATGCCCTGGGAACTCGTATTCTGAGTCGGATTCTGGAGTTTTGAAGCTGGAAGTGATGGCATGCGTGCTCCCGTTTCTCGCGATCTCGGAGCAGCACAGAGGATCCCGAGTTCAGAATCCAAGATGGCTATGCCTTTTATCAACAGAAGGGAAAGTTGTAGTTTTATACTGTTTAAGCACTACTCATTTGTGGCTCATTAAATCGGTCACACACACTATACTGACCAACTTATCTGTGGACGTGTTGCTACGGAGTTCTATACGTAATGCACCGTGCGTAATGTGTTAAGTGATATTGCTAACAATGGCAATTAACCGGGCTAGAATTGGATTTCTTGATTAGTCTTTTTATTTGTCGAATTTACAGTAGTTCGGGCTAATTGTAAGTGAACGAAGATAAAGACCATTTAAACTGAGGTACCTTGTGTGTGTGTGAGAGTATGTGTGAAAGTATGTGTGTGGCTTCCACTCCCTCCTCTCAGATGCAGATACGGGTGCGACGATATTTAGACAGTGTTCCTGTTCCTGGTGGTCGGCTTATGTGTGTGTGGGTGTGTGTATATATATATATATCCAGAAGCAGATACTGGCACAAGCGTATTCCCATGTCATAATGGTACCACTGGTTTCTGCGTATGTATACTTTTTGTGTGTGTCCCTGGATCTTATTTTTCAAATACAGCAGCTGGTGTGATGATACAGTGTCCAGCAGTAAGATGCAGAAGCTGTCCTATTATTACTCTTTCCTTTTTGTTCTACTTTTTCTTATGTATTATTTCTCTTTCCCTGTCTTTCTCTCTCTCTGACCCCCCTCCTTTTTTATTATTTTTTATTTTTATTATTATTATTTATTTATTTTTCTACTTCCTCTGTCTCTCTCCTCTTTCTCTCCTGTCTCTCTTCCTCCATCTCTTTTCTGCTAACTCCCCCTGTCAGCTCCGGCTTTGTGGCACAATAACATAAAATGATTAATAAAGAGTATACCTCAAGTAACAAAAGGAGCTTAAATCCGAAGCTCCACTTGGCAAAATAAAAGTGTTGGCACAATAAAGCACCCAGACTAACATCCTGCTTGCTAAACTGCCGGACATGACAGGGGTAAAAAAAAAAATAATAAACTGAGGTACCTTAAATCCGACAAGTTGTCCGGCTAAGCAAAAAATCTTGCTTTTTGATATGGGTCCATGGTATTGCAGTTCTGTGGCAGATGGAATGCATCCAACTCGTATTCAAGATGTTCAATAAACATGTTAAGTGCATATATATTCCCTTTTTTCTTGAGTCTGTTTGCTCATGCAAAATGAAATGCGATTAATATAGATTAAAAATAAATGATATTTAATCGTATATAATTAAATATATATAGCCACATATAACCAGCATAACTTACTATCAAATTTGCTATCAAAATTTTAATCATGATTCGCTACAAAAAAACATACCCAGGTACCCAATCTTCTAAATTAGGGTGAACTCTACAGTAACACCTAAATATTCATGAGCCCATAGGGTAACTACTCATCAAAAAACAGAAAGAAGAAACTAATGAAAAAGAACACTGCCAAAAAAAAAATTGCGCAAACGCAATTTGACAGAATGATAAAATATGTAATACGTACCAATTATGCAGTCATTTATATACATCATCTGCAAGCGAATACAGTCACCAAAGCCAGAGATTCCAGCAAATGATTCCCCTTTAAGCAAATCACAGAGCTCCTTGCTGCTTTAATGCGAGACCATCATGAGCGGCTTCTGGGGTTGGAGACGTGAGGCTCAGGCATAATCGAGCTGCAGGGCTCAGAGAGGCAGGAGACGCTCAGGACTTTATTACTGCTTTCATGAAAAAGTGCAGACGGCTGCTGTAAGCAAATCACTCAACAAAGGCTTCATGTAAGCACCCACGCTCCATGTGTGGCTCTTGACAGATACAAACAAACAGCTCCAGACGCTTCTAGACAATAACACAGATCTATGAGCAGGGCGTTTACTCCCTGAATCATGTTCAGGGCAAAGTCAGAAGTATATTTTGCAGGGCGGGGGGTAGGGGGGGTTGTCTTTATTGGTATGGGGGCAGTTCATCTACATATTAATTCCATTGTTTGATAAAGAATGACAAACAAAATGACCTCACAGGCCTGGATGTTTCAGACACAGGTGAGAAGATGTTGGCTGAGTGCACAATAGTAATTTGCGAACCTCGGACTAGATACTATTTTATTGAGAGTCACACATCCATGATGCGTGGTTGCAGACTACCAGGCACGCTCACTGATGGATGTGAGGTAGTGCCATGCTCCGGGACAGACTCGCAAACCGAGCGTGCCACTAGAGTCCCTGCAGTTCGACAACCTTCACTGCTCTGGTGCGACACACAGCCTTACAAATAGC
Source organism: Hippopotamyrus pictus (assembly GCA_026781145.1). Lineage (NCBI taxonomy): Eukaryota > Metazoa > Chordata > Actinopteri > Osteoglossiformes > Mormyridae > Hippopotamyrus > Hippopotamyrus pictus. The sequence goes on along the minus strand of JAODLC010000123.1, from coordinate 2,646,484 downwards.
ACAAAAAGATCAATAAGGGTGGCAGCAAAAGCTACACAAAGATCCTGCCCCCTCCCCCAGCAGTACCTTTCCCATCAGCACCAAGGTTATCAGGCAGGTTAAAAGCAGCCATGGTCAGCGAGCCTAGGATTGGATGTGGGGGAGAGGACATCAATCAAGAACCTCAACTAGCAACTAGCGCTGATGACAGTCATGTCAGCCTCCCTGCATATACACCTTACACTCTACACCCTATCCTTCCAAACAGGACACACACTGCTGGGGAGGTTTTACACTGTGTGGGCACTGTCCTACTCCTGGCAATCTGTCAACATTAAAGTTTTCACGGTTGTGAAAAGAGTTAGCCAAAAGCCACTTGTTGCATATTGCTGCTCCTAGCTATACAATACTTCTTTCTTTTCTGCAGTCTAATGTGCTGTTTGTTTCTAATAAAGTCTGACAGCTCTTTTAAGCAAAGTCTAAAGTGTTTTTCTGGATTAGATTCAAGACTTAATATGGATCATTATCTCTCTCTCTCTGGAATACAACTCTTGGTGCTACTTGTACACATCATCAGTGATGAACCCGAGGTCATAGGGTGTTTCGGGTCTTTGATTATCAAACACCCTTGCCCGGGCAACCCAGTCAGGGGTGATCAGCCCCCAACTTGTGTCCAAGTGGCCTACTACTCCACGGATCCCCCTTCCGGATCCATAGCCATATTGAGGCTTTCTCTGCAGCCTCTGTGATGTTCTTGATAGCTCTTTTGCACAGCTGACCTTTTACTCCAAGAAGTTTGAGAGTACGATGTAATGATTGGCCAGCAAAACCCTGGCACCCCACCTCCACTGGTTCACCGCGGGCTTTCCAGCCTTTGTTCCTACATTCCACCACCAGCTCAGCGTATTTGGCACTCTTGCACTCATTAGCCTCCTCAATTCGGTCTTCCCAGGGGACAGTAAGTTCTACCAGAACCACTTGCTTTGTTGATTCTGATATTAACACCATGTCTGGGCAGAGTGAAGTGGCTGAGATGTGCTCTGGGAACTTAAGCTGTCTTCCCAGGTTGACTTGGAGCGTCCAATCCCGTGCAGTAGTGAGCCCTCTGGAAGAACTTGGCTGCTGTTGTGCCTTCTCCCCAGCTCTGACGAAGGTGATGGACTGTTTGGGGGTGTGCTGGTACTTGCTGCTGGTAATTGCCACGCTAACTGTGTCTGCCAGGGCCCTGAGAACCTGGTCATGATGCCAGCGATACCGCCCCTCCCCCAAAGCCTTTGGACAGCAACTGAGGATGTGTTCCAAGGTACCTTTCTTCTGGCACAGCTGGCATGCCAGAGTATCTGCTAAGCCCCAGCGATGCAGGTTGGTCGGACTTGGAAGAACATCGTACACGGATTGGATGAGAAACTTGATATGCTGAGGTTCGGATCTCCAGTGCTCTGGCCAGGTAATTTTACGCTGTTCAGCGTGCTCCCACCTTGTCCAGGTGCTTTGCTGGTACATGCCGACCATCTTCGTCCAGCGGTCTTCCTCCATCTCTGCTCGTATCTCATCCTGCACCATTTGACGTTTCTCCCTTCCTCTGACTTTATCATAGCGGGGTTTGGGAAAGCTGCCAATTCCTGCCCGACCCACTGCCACGTTACCGACCAGATGCTGTGTTGTAGCCGTGCCTCTGCTCTATCGACAGCTTCCTGTGCCTTCCACTTCCTTCCAGTTTTCACCAGGATTCCCGCCGCAGCGACTTCAGCATCAGAGGAGTTGCGGTACATCATCACCTCCCTGGCAGGCATGCCCTTGAACTCCTCTTACAAGCCACTGACAGGAAGCTGCAACATGATGGAATGCCCATAGAGGGCAATGCTGCTAAGGGACCGATGGAGCCCAAGCCACCTCCATAGGAACTGGCTGATGGTTCTTTCCAGCGTCTCCACAGTTGACATAGGAACCTCATACACAAGCAGGGGCCAAAGGAGCCTTGGAAGGACTTCATGTTGGTACATCAAAGCTTTCAATTTTCCTGGAAGCCCCGAGTTGTCTATTGCTGTGAGCCAAAATGTCTAGTCCCTCTTGGTTTGCTGGAGTGCATCTGAATCCCTCAAGGAGCTGTTGAAAACCTTGCCCAGGCTCTTGACAGGTTTTTCAGTCGCTGATGGAATTGGTGTTTCTCCTATAGCAAAGTGGAACCGATCAACCACTCTGCCTTTCTTCAGGACCAGAGACCTGTACTTAGCAGGCTTAAAGCTCATCCTTGCCCAGGAGATGAGTCATTCGAGCCCCTGGAGGAGCCATCTGCACCCAGAAACGGAGGTTGCCGTCACTGTAAGATCGTCCATAAATGCTCTAATTTGACATGGGGCCTCTACACTCCTCAGCTGACTTAACAATCATGTTCATTGCTAGGGAGAAGAGTGGCAGCCGGTTATTATACCCTACTCCAGGTGTTGCCAGGCAGATATTGATGTTCCTGATGTTACCCTCAATCGGAAGTTGTTGTAATAGTTCAGAATGAGGTTTCGGATGGTCTCTGGCAAATGATGTCTTGCCAGTGCTGTTTCAACAAGCTTATGTGGAATGGATCCATAGGCGTTGGTTAGGTCCAGCCAGAGTGCTACCAAATCTCCTCTGCTCTCCCTTGCTTCGTGGATTAATTGAGTCACCACCATGGTGTACTCTAGGCATCCAGGTACTCCTGGGACTCCCCCCTTCTGTACTGAGGTGTCTATGTAACTATTCCTCAAGAGGAAATCAGTTAGTTGTTGGGACACAATCTTAAAGAAGATCTTCCCTTCAACACTAAGCAGCAAGATGATGCGAAACTGCTCGATCTTACGTGCATCCTCTTCTTTTGGAATCCAGACTCCCTCTGCAGACCTCCACTGAGCAGCAACCCTTCCTCTCCACCAGATCACCTTTAAAATCTTCCAGAATCGCACAAGAAGTCTTGGACACTGCTGGTAGACCCTGTACGGGACTCCGCTGGGGCCAGGGGCGGAGCCTGATCTTGCTGCCATCACTGCTTCTTTGACCTCTTTCAGGGTGAGCTCTGAGGTGTTAAACTGGACCACGGGCTCTGGAGGCTTTACAAGTGCCTCACACGGGCTGAGATCTTGTTCCCTTAGTGGGTCGCTGAAGATGATGCTGAGATGGTGGTTAATCACCTCTACAGGACACGTCAGGTTCCCACTTATTAGGATTATCATCATTATTATTAATATTATTTCAGATCGCGCACTAAAACATTTTGGCATTTATGGTCAAATAACTTCTAATTTTTAAAAGCAAAAAATTACTAAGCAGAGTTAAAGGATTTTTGAAGATAAGAAAACAGACCATAAAACAGACCAAGGGAATGATGTATGGCAGTCCTTCCTGAACACACCAGCATCTGTGCAGAGAGTCAGTCTGCTGTTTTGCTCTGTTTATGTAAAGGCCAGTCACTTCTCATACACCCAGGGGTGCAGCCGAGCTTAACTGCGACCTGCTGCATCCTGGGACAGATCTCATGTCCCCAAAACTCCTGAATAACACCCACCCACCCCAGGAGAGTCTGCCCCATGTTCAAACAGCTTATTTTGAAACAAACACTGAAATATTACACACACCACATCTATATATACATGGTATCTGGATGATTCCAGCTACATTAAGGTTACCTTCCGAGTATATCCCCCCGCACACACTACATCACCTACTACGAATAATCCTCACAGGATATCTGGGTCATGCCTTGATCACAGCAAAGATATAGGAGCTATATTTGCACTTTTGTTTGTGCCTCTATGGTTCCCCATTTTCGGCTCTTGGTTTTGATTCTGGGGGGTCGAATAGGTGGTTGCAAGGGTTAATTGGCCAGCACACATATTTATAAATCACAAGCACTGAGGCTTGTGGTATGCACTTTTTTTTGGTTTTCAGTTTTCAGTATTCTTTATAGATAAGTGTGTCTGTAAAACCATGAGAACGGTAAATACTCAAGTTTACTCAAGGGATGGACAAAGTATAGATGCTTGTTAAAAGTTTGATATTATGGTAGTGGAGTGTCACGGTAATGTAAATGTGGGGATTCCCCAGTACTCTGGTGACTCCCAGACCATGGAGGATTCAAAGGTAAGTGCCCCCTACAGGCTCACCTGAGGTGCGACTCCAGCAGCCGGTCTAGCCGCTTGTAGAAGGGTCGCGAGGTGAAGTAGCCGCTCCAGTAGTGGTCGTCTCGGTCCGCATAGGTGAAGAAGTCCCCGCTCACCACTGGGAGCAGTGGTGAGCTGCTGGTTAGTGGGTCAACGTCTGCAGCGGCCCGCAAGGCAGCGAAGAAATCAGAGATGGTGCCGAACTGAGCCTGGGGGAGGATCAAGAATAGCACGATTATATTCAAGAAGGCAGCCGGAGTATAAATATTCTGATGAGTACAGTCCAAAGTATAACTGCGCTTGCCTAAGTACAATCACGCTTGTCTGAGTATAATCATGTCTGTCTTAGTATAACCTGAAGTATTAACATGTCTGTTTGTGAATGGTTTAGAAAAATTTTATATTCTACCACGATGATTAATAAACAGCGTGACATAACCTAAAAACTTTGGGAAAGGTTACCCAGTTGGGATGACGCTAAAGTTTCAAGACCAGGGGCTTTTAAAGCAAACACCTTCCAGAGTTGTTGTTGTTTTATTAATTATTATTATTATTATTATTATTATTATTATTATTATTATTATACGAACACAGGGGTAAAACAAGCACCAAAAATAAGAAATATTAATTGCAGTTTCTTTAAATACTTCTGTGTATTTCATTTGCTGTGCATCATACCCAGACAGATTACTGCTGATCATGTTGATCAAAAAGTATTACACATACAACAATTCAATAACTGTGAATGTCAGGGCATTAGTAAATATTTCAACTATTATTAATAATTAAACTGCAGTGCCGTTTAGGAGTAAAAGCTGCCGAGCGCTAGAAGAGGATCCCATAACGTACAGAGTGTCAGACAAATACCACCAAAACAGCCACTGACCTCCCGTAACAGAAAGAAACACCCATACAAAGAAAGTGGGGCACAGCAGTAACCCTCCGGCAGCATTAACAAATGAAACCAAAGTATGAAAACAAAGGCAGCGACTGGCCAAATGGCGCTCGGGGACGGGGGGGAGAGGGAACCTGCACGCGCAGCTCCAGGTGCGAGTTCATGTAGTCGAAAAGCTTCTGGTAGTTTTGAAACTGCTGGTCCCACTCAGAAGCCTCCGTGTATCGGAAGTCATCTCCCAGTGGGGCCAGGACCACCTTGGTACGGAACAGCTGGGATTTCTTTCGATACTGATCCAGCAACATGAGAGCCCTTTGGAGGGAAAGAGGGATGAGGAAGGCGGGAGAGAGAAATGCACATCCCTAGTGAATAAAAATGGATAGAGGATAGAGCCCCTGGATGTGAGCATCAGACAGATTAATAATTCAACTTATGTTACATATCACGTAAATTATACATGTATTCCTATATTTAACCAATCCTCCAAGCATTTTTCCAGTACAGGGCCAAGATGGGGGCAATATGCAAACTTAACCAATGTAAGATCTGTAATTTTTAAGCCCCATTTCATGTAAATGTATGAGAAGTGTGGAAAAGCATATTCCAGTAAACAGGTAATTATACAGGAGCGGTATGAACTTTTTCAGATTGAATCAGATTTTAAAAAAACAAAAAAAAAGTTTCCTGGCCACATAAAAATGATGCGAACTAATCTGTCAAAAATGTGACATTTTGTAGACAGAGCTCCACATTGATCAAAAAACCTCTGAAACTTTATGCAAAGATCTTTAGCAAACCAATATGAAAGAATTCTAGAAGTGAGCTGCTTACAAGAACGAAACTAATAAAACAAGGAAGTGTCCAGAATTTAAGACTGAGATGGGGACACACAATACCCACAATGTATTATTCATGGACACCTGGGGCCTCATGTATAAACGGTGCGTACGCACGAAAATGTTGCGTACGGTTGTTTCCACGCTCACATCGAGATGTATAAAAACGAAACTTGGCGACTGCTACGCACATTCTCACGGCAGCTCCAAGACATTGCGTACGCACATTTCTGCTAGGTTTTGTAAACGGACGGCACTGAGTGGCAAGTCATTGCTACTGTGGTTTGCCTTTTTAAACTCACAATCATGATGCTGATTTTATCCAATACACCAACATTAATTGTATGTTGTTTACAAATCTACGGCACCTGATTTTTAATCAATTTGTAACAATAAAATGGTGCAGAAAATGACTGAACTATTACAACTACCATGTCAGCTCTTGCATTATTATTAATAATAATTATTAATAGCTTATGGAAGAATTAGAAGAAAGCGCGTATTCAGGGATCATATACTGATTTCCTGGCCCATGATGATGACTGGCTACAGGTAGCCTATAGCGCAATCCTTTTGGAGCTGTGTGCTAAACTGGGCCCGGCATTACAAAAGCAGACGATGAGGAATTGCGCTATAGGCTACCTGTTTCTTTACAAGTTCTGTCCACTTGCGGGTTCTTAGCCACAGGTGCTTTTTAGCGAGAACTTGCGGACCCATCAGGTATTTCTCAGTCAACACTGGGTCGCGCCATGCTGGCTGTATGGGACGGCATAATCCGCTTGTCACCCAGATATATAAAATTTCCTTACACTGTGGTTGAACAGG
>JAODLC010000123.1:2617832-2628983 GCA_026781145.1 Hippopotamyrus pictus | reverse complement strand
TAACATAGTGCAAGCTGAATCCTTGGGTTCCTTTAAATCAGAGCTAGATAAGATTTTAACAACTCTGAGCTATTAGTGGCGAGCTTGATGGGCCAAATGGTCTCCTCTCGTTTGTATAGTTCTTATGTTCCAACTCCACACATTCAGGTTGATAACCTACAGTACAACCACCTGTATCCTGCTTCCTCCCAATCATAACGGCAAGGCCATGCCCAGACAAGGGAGTGAAATGAAGCCAGACGCCATCGATCATCAATAGGAGGGAATATGCACACCAGTCTAGGCAGGTAAACCGATAACAGCCTCAGCGAAGCCCAAGCAAACAGCTTCACCTTAGTGCTTTGGCCCATTAATATTTGATAAAGCAATTTAAACTGATGTGCTTATTCAGAAGTGCTCCTTTAATTCTTGGACTAGAAAAGAAATAAGAGGGTATTAAATTTGTCATTTTTTTATGGAAAAAAGAATGTTTGTCTTTTACTAATGAAATAAAAACTAAATCAGATCAAAAAATACATTATACTTATTCCCAAGCACAAACAAAATACATTTCGACCATTTAAGTAGCAGAATGTGGCTTGAACTATACTTTGGCCTGGGGCAATCTGTGCCACATTCCAGAGTGTGACAAAAAGCCCTTTGCGTCATAAACCAAGCGTTCCTATCTGACAAAACTCAAACAGGATAGCCCTTCAGGGAGATGGGTGTTAAAGTTGGTTTTATAGTGACCTAACCCTGAGTTATGTCTCAACACCTCCCTGCTGGTGCAACACAAATGCTAGGATTAGAGAAAGTTCCCACCGAAAGAGACAGCAGAGTTCAGCTCATCGCTCAATCCCTTGTTATATCTGCAACAGTGGCAGTGTGGCATCCAGTCTAGGTGGGGACACCCTAGATGGGATGCCAGCCCATTGTGCAACAAATCACACTACGGCTAACTCAGAGACACTGGTTAGCCAAACCAGATGTGACTGAACTGCAGGAGGAATCCCACACAGAACAGGGAGAATAAGCAACTTCTGCATACATAGAGGGAGATGGGACCCAAAGTCCTGGCCCTGGAGTGCGAGTGAGCTTCCACTGAATGGCAACTGCATCACATATTCATTCCTGATTTATCGCCAACATTTGGAACTGTCTTGTTTCTCACCGCACTGCCATTTGCCAGTCCTCTATCGCACTGGATGTCTGTCCTATGGCCCAAAGGACCAGTCCCCTCCCTTGTGTTCCTCAAACACGTGACAATAAAAACTTGAAACCTGAAGGAAAATGTGACTGAATGTAGCAATACTTCAGTGACTCTTACATGAGGTCAGAGGACACGGAAAAAGAAAAGGTCACCTTCGGACGGCATCCCTCTTCTGGACGTCGATGTTCTCCCACCACTTGGAGAGGTAGGAGATCTCGGACCACAGCATCTTACGCCGCACATCCTCGTGCAGCTTCACCACCATGTTGTTGAGGATGTGCTGTGTCTGGTCCCTGTAGTAGTCATCAAATGTCTTCAGCCAGCCTGTAAAAGCAACCAGTCGTTAATCTCCGGTCCCCCCTCCACATCGCCGCTGCTTTTTCCTGTGTGATTAATACAGCCAGGCTCAGCCAGATAAACTGCTGCTGTACATGCACGCAAGTTACAGCATCGGGGGAGACACAAACACAAACACACACACACACACACACAAAATCAGACACTAATGAAGGTCAGGGGGGGGGGGGGGGGGGGGCACACCACACAAAACACAGCTGACAAGCGACTTCACAGAGCCATATTTTATAACAAGTAAAAAAATAAGCAGGGCAGCCTCAGGGCTGTATCACTGCAGGTTTTCCAAAATACATATTTTTGAAATAATATAGGGGAGTGAATATCTGCATTCCTGCTACCCAAGAGCAAGTGATTTCACCTTCAGAAAGAGGAGATCTGCAGAGACAAAGAGGTTCATACTCCACAGACCACAGAAAACCATAGAGAGTCAGCAGCTCTTACTGATCAATGGCAGGGAAACACTAACAAACAGGAAGAAACTCCTCATTCATATTTAATATCAATATTCATTAATATTAATAGTCATTCTGCAGTTTGAATCCCACACCTACTGTGTGCGTGCGTGTGTGGTGGTGGGAGGGGACACACAAAGCGAGAGAAATATGAGAAAGGGTGTGTTTATTCATATTGTGAAGAACATCAGACTACAATCACTTTCAGGTGTTCAAAATAGAGATTTTGTGGACCCAGGTGGACAACAAGACCCCTAACAAAACTTACAGCAAAGGCACTGAGAACTTCCTGTGACCGTCTCACAGGAATGGATGGCCAATACTATGCTTGAGCAACGGTTTTATTAGAGGAGAAACTGCTGGAAGAAACTACTGCTCCCAGAATCCTTAGTATCAAAGCAAAGCCAGACACACTCCTCGTCAAGGCAATGGAGACAGAGACCAGGAGCTGGAGGGAAGCAGCAAAACTCCACAATCCTGATTCTCTTCTAACGTCACAACAAAATTTCAAGGGAATCCCCACACATTCAAACCCATGTCATAAGCCACTTAATTTAATTCCTGCAATACCCTACTGGACAAAGGTTATATAATGGTAAGTGCAGGTTTTGGGCTGAGGTAGGGTTACCATTAAACCAGTCAGACTGCTGTTGGTTAAAGCAGAAGTAAAATGTGTGAATGTGGGTCAAAACAAACTGGCACAGTCTTTGCAAATGACTGTACTCAATGAGGTAGCTATACTGCTTAGCTACCAATAGCAGTTCATTAAAATTATGGTGTCGAGTTCGAGGTCCTGGCTTCCTGTCCACTTCCCCCTTTTCCTTCCTCTGTCAGTCAGGAAACTCTGGGCGATGTTTTCTGATGTGATCTGGGTGAGGCAGGCAAGAGCTCCACCACCAAATTGGTTATTTATCTGATATTAAAACTCATGTCCCTTGCTCCGGGATTCAGAAGGAAGTTCATTCTCTAAACACTTTTAAACGTGCTGGGAGAGAAAGGAGGTAAATTGTCATTGTGAGAAAGCTTCCCACCCACCCTCATGTCTGTGTGGCTTAAAGTTTTTTAAAAATTACTGGGGGGGGGGGTTAGCTTTGGTTTGAATTCTAGAAACAAAACTCCAATTTTAAATGCCCAAAATGTGAGTTTCATACTTTTTCCACCCACAGATTTTTGTCTCATATGTTCAACAAGTTTAAAGTTTAATTAAAAAAAAAAAAAAAAAGTTTCATGCCTAACAAATTACATAATAAATACAATAAATGTAATGTATTAAATGGATTATTAAACATTAAACAGCTTTTTGGTAGTCAGTAAGGTGATCTGTACCTTCCAGCTTTTGAGAAAAATGTACCAAGACTCACAATCTGGGGAAGGAAAAAAAAAAAAAAAAAAAAAACATTGTAACAGATGTCATTCTGCAAAACAAAACAAGAGTCTGAATATAATTGTTTTGTCTGTCCCATCTGTGGTGGAAAGCCAAGTGACAGGTTTAAACTGGTTTTAAATTGGTTTTAGATAGTTGAACTGCAGTATTTACCCACATTTCTGCTGATCTGCTGCCACAGAGTGATTGTCTGCAGAACGCATGATGTGAAAGTGAACAGATGTGAATTGCTTTAAGTAAACGCTGAAATGCTGCTGAAAACCATGGCTGGAGAGGCGAGTATCCCACCTCGCCGTCGAGTTACTTTGCAGGATTAGGAATTAGCGATTAGGGATAAATACCAGGCGGTTTGGATTTCAAAGAGCAGAGTCACACAGCAAATTCTCACGCACCGTTTGACATAGTGTACCTGGAACATTCTCTATAGAGAAATATATATCCTTGTGAAATGGAATGAGAAGGGCATTGGACTCGAGTGCCTACCAGCGATTTACCCTGTTCCTGAATCCCATGCTCAGTACAGTAGCCATATCTCCATTGGGCCTTTGAGAAAGGCCCTTAAATCACCTGAAAAATGTTGCAGGGACGCCAGATTAATGACTGACCCTGTGCTCAGACCCCAAGCTTCAATCTCACCTGCATACGTGTAGAACAAGGTGGGAAATGGAAAAGCATCATTTCATTTAAGGAGTCAGATTCCTACTTTGTTTCCTTAAACCGCACCATGCTCACCAGCAAAGCCAGTATGTGCTACACACACACCCAATTCAGAAGGTTCCAGTAAACAGCCATATTTACTGGTCATTATGAACAGGACACAGGCTGTGACTAATACCCAGTGTTTAAAGCCCAGTTTCAAACAGTACTTTGAGGCAGGTGACCATCTCCTCGTCAGGCCCACAAAAAGCAGAATGACTGTATTCATTTATTTGCTCATTGCTTGCAAGAACATGAGGACAAAGACTGGTGCCAATGCTTTTGACTCACCTGGGTCATTGTGGGAATGCGGCACGACAAACACCTGCAGGGGCTCCTGGTCCCACTCATGGCCCTCGTAAGTGATATCAAAGCCCTGCTTCCACACGCCACCATCAGGGTTGTCAAACGCCAGCAGGTCATACACCTCCAGCATCTGAGGGAACAGGGTAAACGCGGCAAAAAACGTGGTAAAAGATGCTCGACTGGCCAGTGTTAGAAGAGCTTCATGAAAGCTTCATGAAAACCATCTGTGCTTTTAGACACATCATGCAGACCATGCACAGAAGAACTTCAAGCTTGGAAGCTGTGGCTTAAAATTATTCATATGATTAAACATTGCACCACTGCACCAAAACTTCATAAAAAAAATAATTAAAAAAATAAAAATTAAATAAAAAATGCCAAATTAATCAAAATAGCTAAAAAGCAAGAACCTAACTAAAGAGCCTGAAACTCATTATCCACAAAATCTCCATCAAAAAAAAAAACAACGCATAAAACACTTCTAATCAACACCTAAATATCAGCTATACTGTCAGTATATCACCTGCTACCCTTATAAATTAACATAACACACACAGACATTATAACCACGCATCAAAAACTAATTTCCTTTAAAAAGCGATAAATCATTTGCAACAAAAGGAGATCCAGTGTCCATGATTAAATATTGATCAGACAAGAAACAGAATAATCAGAGATCCCTCATCCAGGCAGACATGAAGCAAATGCAGGATTTCTCAGCAGCGGGAGATTCCGGAAACGCCCCATTGCTTTGCATGACATTTCCCCTCCGCCTGTAGCTAAGAAAACGTCACGTCATATTTCGGAACATTTTAATCAGCACGATTTAGCAGAGAATTTTATTCCAACTGAAAGCCCTTTATCCACAATTAATACAATTGATGCACCAATGTGGAAATTTTAGCCGACACCGATAACAGATATAGTTTTGTCTGATATTGCCAATAACCAATGCGATAATAGGCCAACCTCTGAGCGGCCCATGAATGCAGGTAGCAGCCGCATGACATAACGCAGTCAGTGAAGCAGCACCGATTTTAAGGTTCTAAGCAAAGTGCTGAATGAGCCAACGAAATCCCTTGTCCACCACTAAGGAAAATGGCTGACCAATGCAAGCGTTAAGATTAAAATTAACTCTATTGATCCCAAGGGGAAATTCATCTTCATTATTTTAGTAATAGCATCCTTAGATATGGTGCTGCAAACTAAAGTCTAAATATTGGCTGGAAATAATTGACCCAGACTGACACATAGAACTGATGCCCATGTCTTGATTTATAACAAGTATTGGCCAATAATGATATACTGGCCGATATATCGTGCATCTTCTGCAAGAAGATCTCACCTGCACCCCCTCAGCAGACTTTGAGTAGGACCTAGCTGCAAACTGGCAGTCCTCCGGCTGGACAGGGAGTACCAGCGGGGGTGTCAGTACTGCACCCGGCCTGGTGGCCCTGCTCTGGTTGCCAGCTTCCAGTCCCCCCCTACCATCCTTCACTGACTCGCTGAGGTTGATGATGGAGTCCCTTATGTTGGAGATGATCTCATTGTTCTCTGCCAGCAGCCTCTCCAGATGATCAATCTTCTCCTGCAGGATAGAGAGCTGGCCCTGAGCGAGGGAAGGCGGAAAGGACAAGCGTTACTGGAAATCACGCACCATAAGGATGCCACAAAGAGTGGTGACAGACAGTGGCATCTTACAGCCGCGTATACTGCCACTCAAAGGACACGTTTCCAGCCACAAATAGGGTGCTAATGATACATATGATAATCATCACAAGAATTAACTTGACTTTCCATTTTCTCATGATTTGTGTGGGACAAAGTTTCTCTAGAACTAAACTCAATGCTGTGAGCACAGCACAGGGAACGCCTCAGGACTTTGCCTGGACATCTCAAACATTCACTTTTGCTTCCTGAAGCTTCTATATGGTGCCTTTGGGTGAGTCTCCTGCTGTGAAGGTGAATCAATGCCCCAGATTTACTTCATGAGCAGGTTGGGGAGAGAAAGCCTCCCCCCTTTTTTGACTGCACTTCACTTCAACTCCCTTCGATCCCCCCGCAGAGAGACTGCTGAAAAGAAGCCCCCCTCCCAACCCCTGGCATGCTTTACAGAGGCTCGTTCCTACATTCATGCCAATCGCAACACTTAGCATTTACACGAAACAGCTCTTAGCTGTTACTGGAAGATTATTTAAAGCTTCGCCAAAACCCCAAGCTAGCACTGGGTGGATACTATTCCTTTAGTAATGGCTTTGTTACTACAAACATTGACAACAGATGCTTTACTACAGTACTTTGAATATATGTGACCACTTCAGCAGCAGCTGAATCATTGTCCTGCCGCTCAGTAAGGAAGAACAGTGCGATCCAGGCAATGCTTGATGGAGCCTCATTCAGCTCTTGCTTTAATGCCTCTGTTCACTCAGGGATATCGCCCATGCAACAGCTTTGCTTCTACTTGAGAAGGTTCATCATACAGAAGGACCGCCGTATTTATCCTTTTAGCACCATCCGCTGCTAAAAAGTTGCAGTTTATTCTCTGTTCCATTTTTGAGGTGGTGTACAATTCCCTAATTTAAAAAAAATAGTAATTTTTTTAATTAGGGAATTGTGAGCATTGAACCACACTTGTGTCAGCCACCGTAATGCTAATGCTACGTCCTTATACAAAATAAGTTATGCTTCCATTCACAAAATAATCCATTACATACATATGAAAAAGGTTAAAAATGACAAATTAAGACCACTACCCCAGCAATAGAAAATGATAAAGAGAAAGGATTAGGAGAAAATAATGCTTAAATGCACTCAAAAGCGGCTTTGCAAAACTTGACCACGGTTCATTTTATTGTGACAGTGAAATGACAGAAAGGGGCAAATAGACACAAGCGTTACTGCCAAACAGGATACATCTGCTGTTTTGATACCACTTAATAAGCCCTACAAAGAAGCCAACAGCTCTGTATCCAGTGCATTTTAGCAAAGAAGAGAGATAAATTTCACAATATTCACTTAATGACATCTAACCCTTCCCAAAGCGCTTTTCATCCAAGAACTGATACACTGGAAAATTAAGCATGTCAAATAAACAAACAAAAAAATGAATTCCAATGAGCTTTCTTGACTTTATTTGCAGTTCTCTGTGACTGAGTGACCTAGTGACGATCACAAAACACACAGTCACAAACGCACGGTGTTTTATCAGGGGACGGCACCTCCCTAGCATAATTTGATAATGTCAGCACACAGAACTAATCCTAACATAAACTCACAGCATCTACGGCGAACAAGAACATGTGTGCTTAAATGATAAAGCAGCTGGAATCATAGCCAAATGGTGGAGGCACCGAGATCGGATTAAAAAAGGCACGTAGTTAGACCACAGCGCCCTAATTTCCACACTGCTAATGACTCGCTATCACAGCTTCTGCTTATACGACCATCTTGTTCAAAGAACCAAGCTAGGCGAGTATCTCTCTGAGCACCGGAGTTACAACCCCCCTCTAATTTACACCTATGCCAGGGAACATCGTCTCTACGCCTAACTCACTGAGCTGGTTTGTAACTGGCCTATTTTGGAAATACAATTGAAACTGCTGGAGCTTGAATGTGAACACACACACACGCACGCACACACACACACAACAGACTTGTGGGCGACATTTGAGTTTTAAACATGAAGCGCATTATCCCGAGAACAATGTGGAAACCAAATTCTCTCTTCACTTTGTTCCTTGTCACAAGCCCGGTAATTCAGGATTAGGACAAAAGACCTGCCTGTCAAAATGTATTCAAGCAGTGTTCCCCCACCCAGTCCTCAGGGACCCCCACACAGTTCGCATTTTTGCTCCCTCCCAGCTCCCAACACACCTGCATCAAGTCCAAGACTGATTGTTTGGTACAGGTGTGTTGGGGATTGTCTGACGGTCCCAGAGTGTTTTGAGTGAGCCTTCAAGAGGAGGTTCAGTTTGGCAGGATTCTCTCTCTCTCTCTCTCAACAGAATTGCAGTTTCCAAACTGTGAGAGGTCTAAGGTTCAATGGTCAAGAAGAACACACAGGTAAAGAGACACGTAACATTGAATGAAGTGAGACTAGGTCACCCTTAGTGGAGGGCTGATAGATAATCAGAACTGTTACGCAACATTGGCCAGAGAGTGGTTCTAAAAACAGATCGGGGTCAACACACCATTATTCAAATACAAGATGCAACAGAAGTAGGTATAAAACTCATAAAGCAAGCAGAATTTCAATTTAAATTATTACAGCCGAGTGCTGATCTCTAAGCCCCCATTACACATTTGTCCTCATACCTCCTAAATCAGGGATCTCAAACTGCAGTCCAGAAGGGCCAGAGCCCTGTGTAGCTTTAGTTCTTTCCCTGTTCCACTCCAAATGAGTCAGCTCAAGAGCTGTGTGGTAATTAGCACAAGGAGTAGCAAGGAGTTTAATCAGGTGCGTTAAATGAGAGGAAACCCAAAAATGAGCATTGTTTTGCCATCATTACCCATAGTGCCCATACCATACCTGGCATCTGCAATATTTGGAAATTCTAACCCTTCACAACACCTGAAGTAAGTATAGTACTATACAGGCTCCTTTATTACATTGTTTACGGTCATTACACTGCTGCAAATACTCACACTCTCAGGGAGGAACAAAACATGGAAACATACCCCATTATTGAAAAGCAAAACCAACTTTGCATCCATTTAGAGCGGTCATGATTACTTGATTAAACTCGATTACCAAAAAAGCATCAATGAAAAATTTCCTTCTTGATTACTCAACAATCTGGCGTAAGGGAGAAGGCGCATAGCGGATGAGGGTGAAAATAAAGAGCAAAAACATCAGTTTTGTGGAAGCACTTCACATTAAAACAGAATGAAAATGTAGTCATTTGTTAGTATTACAAAGGTGAAAAATATCACCACAGCATGAGTGCAATACAGATATCTTGAAGAATCTGGGTCTGATGGACTGACCTAAAAATGTGAGATTAGCTATAGATATGTCCCACTTAGCCTCTCGGAATAGCATAGCCTGTATTTTTCACACTTTGACTTTAATTCAGTTTGCTTTAATTTAGTTTCTATGATTCTTGTATGCGGGGTGGCGCGGTGCCAAGAACTGTCACCTCGCACCACTGGGGCCTGGGTTTGAGTCTCCGCCAGTGGAGTTTACATGTTCTCCTCGTGTTGTTTCTTCCAGTTATTCCAGTTACCCCCCACAGTCCAAATAACATGTTGAGGCTGACTGGAGTTACCAAATTGTGTGTGTGTAAGTTTACCCTGTGATGGGTTGGCGGCCCATCCTGGGTTGTTCCCTGCCTTGTGCCCAAAGTCCCTAGGATAGGCTCTGGACCCACGAATAGGATAAGCGGTTACAGACAATGGATGAATGGATTCCTATGTCAAAATACTAATAATCACTGCTAAAACAAAAGTTAGCTGTCATTTAACCACATCATCTTACATAATATGGTACATATTAACCATATAATTAGTTTTTGCAAACATATTGCGTGCTTGGCATGTGGTTGAATGATATTGAATGTTTTTGCAAAATTTAAGGGTTGAAAATGAACTACACTGCTCAAAAAAATTAAAGGAACACTTTTTAATCAGAGTATAGCATGAAGTCAAACTTCTGGGATATTCATGTGGTCAGTTAAGTAGCAGAGGGGGTTGTTAATCAGTTTCAACCACTTAACTGTTACTGAAATTAACATCAGGTGAACTAGAGGGGCAGCAATGAGACGACCCCCAAAACAGGAATGGTTTAACAGGTGGGGGCCACTGGCATTTTTCCCTCCTCATCTTTTCTGACTGTTTTTTCACTAGTTATGCATTTAGCTATGGTCAGTGTCACTACTGGTAGCATGAGGCGATACCTAGACCTTACTGAGGTTGCACAGGTAGTCCAACTGCTCCAGGATGGTGCATCAATATGAGCCATTGCCAGAAGGCTTGCTGTGTCTCCCAGCACAGTCTCAAGGGCATGGAGGAGATTCCAGGAGACAGGCAGTTACTCTAGGAGTGCTAAACAGGGCTGTAGAAGGTCCTTAACCCATCAGCAGGACCGGTATCTGCTCCTTTATGCCAGGAGGAATAGGATGAGCACTGCCAGAGCCCTACAAAATGACCTCCAGCAGGCCACTGGTGTGAATGTCTATAACCAAACAATCAGAAACATACTTCATGAGGGTGGCCTGAGGGCCTGACGTCCTCTAGTGGGCCCTGAGCTCACTGCCCGGCACCGTGGACCTTGACTGGCATTTGCCATAGAATACCAGAATTGGCAGGTCTGCCACTGGTGCCCTGTGGTTTTCACAGATGAGAGCAGGTTCACCCTGAGCACATGTGACAGACGTAAAAGGGTCTGGAGTAGCTGTGGAGAATGTTATGCTGCCTGTAACATTGTTCAACATGTCTGGTTTGGTGGTGGTTCAGTGATGGTCTGGGGAGGCATATCCATGGAGGGACACACAGACCTCTACAGGCTAAACAACGGCACCTTGACTGCCATTAGGTATCGGAATGAAATCCTTGGACCCATTGTCAGACCCCACGCTGGTGAAGTGGATCCTGGGTTCTTCCTGGTGTACGACAATGCCTGGCCTCATGTGGTGAGAGCATGCAGGCAGTTCCTGGATGATGAAGGAATTGATAACACTGACTGGCCCCCACGCTCACCTGACCTAAATCCAACAGAACACCTCTGGGACATTATGTTTCGATCCATCTGACGGCGCCAGGTTGCACCT
>JAODLC010000123.1:2589237-2603660 GCA_026781145.1 Hippopotamyrus pictus | reverse complement strand
TTATTATAATTATGTAATATTATTCATATTGATCTAAATCTCCAAAATAATAATATTACTAAAGCCTTGAAATAGATGAGTACACCCCATGCTCCCCTTTAGACTCACCCCTGCATGCTGCAGGTATCACTGCGACAAAGTGTGACCACTGCTGTCAGCCTGCTGCAAGTTACCAAATTTAAATATTGTCAAACTAAGCTAACAGTTTATCTGCATATAAACGGCTTCTATTTTAACTTGTATAGCTTTACTGTAGCCTTGCTGCTGTGGAAGACAAACGGCAGTGGATATGAGCAGCTGAAAACATCGCTTTTCTTCACCTTTCAGCTTGTTGAACAGCTAGTTTAAGGACTCTCACCAGCTCTTTACCTGTAAAGGTTTAGTAGCGATTACAAGCACTGCTGCTATTTTCCTTCACTCCACCCGAGTTCACCATCTCTGCAATGGAACCGTCTCTTTGCTGTTAGTGTATAGACAGGCTCCAGTTCCATGTTAAACTACGACAGCATCATTTTTACTGCTGTTGTATTATCAGTGTTTTTGCTTAGGAAAAATAGGGACTGCTTGGGCTGAATCTTGGTATACTTTTTTATTCACACATATGTCCATAAATACGTTTCTATCACAGGTCTTTGTTTAGCCACAAATATGAAACGCTCGCGGTTACCTTGTATTGGTTCCGCTCTGTGGAATAGATGCATAGTCTGGGTGCTTTCTGTTGAAATGTTGAATCATTGACGTTGTGCTATTGTGGTAAGCTAATTCTTTTTTTTACAATGGACAGTATTTTTGCTTTTCTTCTGTTTGAAATGGTCCCAAACTTTAGACATTTTTGGTCTTTTTTACTGAATTTCTTCGCTATTTTCCCTGTCTTCCACCAACGCACCAACGAATCAAACCTGCTACACGTAACACAGCGTAAGCACACTGTGCGACAGTAATAATCTTCCGAGTGAAACACGCTGATCACTAAGCGGTACATAGTCATGCGGATTACACGAAGCATCGACGCAAAGAATTTGCATCGAGGATTTTTTGTAATCGAATTATTCGAATTACTCGATGAATTGTTGCAGCCCTACACGGCTGTGCAGTTGAAACCCCTCCCGTGTCAATGTGGCAGCTCCCAGTGCAGTGAGGGGGAGCTCTCAGCCTCCTGGACATCTGCCTCCAGCGCTGAGAAGGAGCCGTCCTCGGGGAATGAGAGCTGGGAGACGCTGCCGGGCTTCGAGTCCGAGCCAGAGGGCCAGAGCGATGGCAGCAGCTTGGATGACGTGCCGGAGCTGAGCTTTGTCTCGCCGTGAGTACCCCCTCGGCGCCCGCTGAATTGACGTGCTTATGCTTATTCTCATGGGTAATGCTGCTTCAGTGAGTCGTTCTAACAACAGGGCCTGTTATTCACAGCTTATTCCATAGCTTGGTGGGAGACCAGTGGCATGTTTGCTTTTTTTTTTTTAATTTTAATTAGCATAATAAGCATAATTATGTCTGGGTATTTGAATTTCTGTCATGGATACACCTTTACAGTCTGGTCATCTAAGGGATGCCTTGGTGTTTTAATGGGATCATGTGACATTCTGCAGGGACCAATCAGCACTGGAGGAAGGCGAGCTCCCCTGGCCTCCGTACCACGAGGGGGCAGCGAGCAGCAGTAGCAGTAGCAGTAGCGACGAGGAGGCAGATGCCCCCAGCCGCTTTGTTCACCCGGGGCTCTTTATGCTCGACGGGAACAACAACTTGGAGGATGACTCCAGTGTGAGCGAGGATCTGGACGCGGAGTGGAGGTCTGTGATTTATACAGCTGAGAGGAATTCCTTCTTGCCTATAACCTGCGCACTGGGGCCCAGTTTGTGGTTTCTGGGGCCCGGTTTGTGGTTTCTGGGGCCCCATTCAAAAAGTCACCCCCAATAAACATTTCAGAAATTAATTAAATGGCTCATGAGTAGCATCAGAAGACTGCAGCTAACTGGTTAGCAGAACTAAACATCTCCTAAATAAGGAACAAATTTATTATTTAGTGTAGTAACTGTATGCCGTCAACTGTTGTCCATTCACATAGGAATTTATCTCCAACTTTCCCATATAAACGTTTGTGGTGCAATTGCTGTGCATAGTACTGGTCAGACATGTATGGAGTTATCAAAGTATTAAATTGTAAGTAAATCATCTTAAATGAATCCCTAAATTGGCTGGGGTGCCCTCTCCACCCCTCCTTGCATGCTGGACCTGGTGGTCAGCCAGGCTTGAAATTCACACCCGCAGGCTGGCGATTTGATTGACCAGGCGGCACTTAGTGTTCCCACTTAAGCTAAAAGGCAAAATTAATGAGCCTCTGTAGGGGCAAATATAAAATCACATTTACATTAATGCGCTAAAATGAGTCAGTGTGTCCCCTGAAGAGGACAAAGGCCCAGCGCAGGCTGCTTTCTGTGCGCAGTGACACGTTGGTGATTCTGCTGAGAGTCCTTCATGTTTGAAATACGTGGGCGTTTTTCTGGAAGCCTCCTGGGTTGGCTTCCCCGAGGCCAGGACGGCAGCGGAAAACCATCTGGAATCGCTCAGATATTACAAGTTGATCTCAGAGCCCATTCTGTCCTGTATTAGAAGCTTTGCCATCAAGAAAATGAGTTGCTAAAGACCAGCTGTAAGCTGTGAAGTCCCCCCCCCCCCCATTAAATTACAATGCTGTGATATTTATGCCTATAGAAACAAGTTCAGTTCATCACATTTTTTTGCTTCTGTTTGGGGCTATATATGGAAGTATAAATGCCAAGAATTTGCTGAAGGAAAATTTTATCAATAGCTCACTGGAAACAATTTTATGGTCTTGTTACTATACTTAGATTTCTTTTAATGGTTGAAATGCTAATGGGAAAAAAAAAAACATTACAATGTGTGGGTAATAGCCTGCTGCGTGGCTTGGAGCAAGCTGTGGGTGGTGCTGGTCAGCCCATTAGGCAATACAGGCAGCCACCTAGGGCGCCATCTGCTGAGGGGGCACTGACATAGCACTTCCTCTGATCACAATTCTGGTGGGAATGAAAGTACTTGGAGGAGACTATAGCTGTAGATGACAGACCTATTGAGAAAAAAAACTGAACAACGGTGAATCAAAACTAGCAAAGAACTAGTTTATTTTATTGAAATGTATGGGAATTACTCTTTTTGGGCTTGTTTTTTTCCAGACTGATTTCCATGTATAATGGGTTGCTCTGCTCCCTCCAAAGTCCTCTGTCCTGGCTGTTTTTCTGGGTTAGTGTACTGGGTTAGTATAGTTACACTCTGGTTAATGGTTCACCCATTGGTTTTAACTGATGTATGTATGTATGATGTACATGATCCGGGCGTTTTGACCGCAGGCGGCTCGATGACCTAGGGGATGGCTTTGGCATGGCACAGGCCATCTCCTTCGTGGATCCACAGCTGCTGACATACATGGCTCTGGAGGAGCGGCTGGCACAGGCCATGGAGGTACAGGCCGCCTGGTGGGGTGGTGGGCGGGATAGTCTGAGCCCAGTAGAATAGCACAACACTGAAAGAAGGCACTCGTAATAAGGCTATCAGAGCTCCTAATGGTAAACAGCATTAAACATTCTGATGCTTGTGAGTCTTTCTGCAAATAATTCTTAACAGGTAAATAGGGCAGGCCAACATCTGTTATTTTAAGGTCAGTTAATTACGAAACGAGTGCCTCTGGTTTTCAAAATATCTTAATGTTGACGTAGAGCAGGCTGAACTGCTTTTAATGTCCATTGAAGTTTTCCCTCCGGAAAGACAAATAAGGGTGCATCTGAGGTCCTGTATGTGTGTAAATGCCTCGGCTCCTTCCGAAGGTGGCTTTGGCGCACCTGGAGTCCCTGGCGATGGACGTGGAGCCAGCTCACCCACCTGCCAGTGACGACATCATCGACTGCCTGCCCCCCATCACTGTGATGGAGGACTGTCACGGTGGGTCTCTGCCGGACCACAGTGCGAGTCCCCGTCGCCATGCTGTGGGAAACAGTTGGATGTCAGCCATACCTGAATGTACATTGGAGAAACTGACTGTCGTGTTCATGGGTGTTGAGTGTGTGGTGGTGGTGGTGGTGGGGGGGGATGTTTTAAAACTTCCACAGCATAAATCATGTTTGACATTCCCTTGACAGTAAGTAATGGAGAGCTTTGGGTGATACCAATGACTGACATGTCATAGATCACAACGTATGATAATGGTTCAGTATAACCTTCTATCAGGCTCCCACACAGCCCCAGGACGTACAACCGCCTCCACCTGGGGCCCCTTTCCTGGGTGGCTGGATGCCGGCCTGTCATACATCTAAACATTGACACAGTGCCATTAGCACAGTTTACACATGCAGGGGCTGATTGCACATCCTGTAAAAGGTGCAGACCAGAAATCACTCATGTCAGATTGCCTCCCCTACAGGCAAAGAGCAGTGCTGCGCCATCTGCTGCAGCGAGTACGTCAAAGACGAGATTGTGACGGAGCTGCCCTGCCGGCACACGTTTCACCGGAGGTGTGTGACTCTGTGGCTGCAGAAGGTACGGCATCTCCTTGACCCGGCGCATTCCTGTCCAGCTGTGTGTTCATGCTGCCCGCCTGTTTGGTGTGATATCAGGTCTTTCAGCAGCAGACAGCTGCGACATCAGCCTCTTTCCTGCATAATTACGTCACTCTACTGTCAACGTGTGGAGGGAGGAGGGGTCTGTGTGCATTATTATGATAATATGCATTGGGGAAAAATACTGTCTACACACACTCTGTGACCCTGACTACGATAAGCTGTCAGACGGTTTTGTAAACATGGACTCCTCAGTATGTTAATTGCTCAGACCTTTTATAAAGAATTCAACATGGTATGCAAGATAATTTAAAGGCATTTTTGGTCAGTAAGCTCCTCTGAACATTTAGCCCTTAGGTGACCATATTATGTCTGTTGTAGGCTTATAAACATCTGACTGATCAAATAATACCTTGAATATCACAGACCTCTCTTTGTAGGCCACTATATAAAGAATGATGGTATTACGCAATATTTAAATATTCAGAGGCAAAGTGACTGTGCTGATGGCGCAGAAGCTTCCAGGTGACTGACTGCGCGCATGGTGACGTGCCAGCTTTGGCTGCTGAGTTGGACCTTTGCCCTGTCTTCCCCTAGTCGGGAACTTGTCCTGTGTGTCGGCACGTCCTGACGCCTGGCCCCCCAGCAGCCCCAGTCCAAACATCCTTTGTGTCTGATCACGAGGCGCCGCCATCGGACCACAGCACGGCAGGGACGCGATGAACGACCCATTCTCAGCTACTCCTGCTCGTTAAGTGACAGAACACAAAAGATTTCCTGGCTTCTGTGAATTACTGAGACTGACGTTAACAAAGAAACAGGGACATGTCCTTTTTTAGAGGACCCAAACGATTCAGCCTGCACAGCTTTTATTTTTTATAGAGAAAATGGAAATACAGAACATACTGTAGACATTCTTCCAAAATTGTATCGTCATACAAATGTGAAAAATAACAAGCTTAAACTGATTGTACTGCACTGAACTACACAGCAGGATCAGACCAACCACTCTGTATTTAACGTGCTAAACTGTCTGTAGACCAGCACTGCTTATTATGTAACATTCTACTAATTTACTAAGTGATTCTGGCTTCAGTGTGAAATGAAAGGCTTTAGATCGTTATTTCTGGCCAGTGTGGGGCATGAATACATTTTTATGTTGTTGGATCGGTTTTGCCGTCTGGTGGCTGTACTGTAGTTTCGTCTGGTGTGGGAGTGTGTAGTGAAGTGACTGCCTGACCAAGGACTCGTTTTGGGAAAGTGTGCTTCCGCTGGAAGACCAACGTGCCACATGTGATGGCTGAACGCCCCCAAGCTTCCTCCAGTATTATCTTCAGACTTGCAGTTGTAGACATACAACGAATCAAACTTACGAAGCTGTGAGTGTGACTCCTATTATGGTTTTTACAGTAACCATTAATTGATACCCTGGATTTGGTTCTGCTTTAGATTTTGCCTCGGCTCCACCGTCTGGCAGTGTATTGCACTGTTTTTAGGCTATGCCTGGCTGCACACACACTTGCCTTGATGACTTGTTTCATAAAAATGTCACAAGAAATAGGCATGAACAAGGAGGACTGGTTTCTTGTGGTCTTAGTACTTGGGGGGGGGGGGGTGTATATAATTTGTAAAGTGCTAAGCAATGGAATAAAAAAGGCTAGCATTACGTGGTTGCATTATCTGCCTTTTTGTCAAGCGTGTGGATTGTACAGTTTGTGTTTAAAAAAAAGTCTTGCATTCCAAAATGTTAACTCTTAAGACATCGCCATATTTGTGTTTAATGCATACTGATTAAGAACTAGTCTACAACCGCAGTAAGCGTCTGGTGTATTTTTTTTCAGTAACTGTAAATGTTCTCAGTTTCTACAAATAAGCATGACCAGTTAATTTTATAGTCATTTCCACAGCCTGTTTCCTGAACCTGAACATTAATAAATGGAAAGAAGCGTGTATTTTTATGTCAAAATACAGATGGTTTCCTTTAAATATTTACCCTCATACTCATTAAAACCTCTTTGGTACTAATTAAAATGTATTGCTAAATTAAAATTAAGGCTCAATATGTTGACCTCTGTATAGAATCACAGCGTGTACTGTATATTACGGTAAGTGAATTGTAGCGATACACTGTGTAAGGTATCTGGCATTGATGTACTTAATTTCATGCATGGTTCCTTAAGGCCACACCTAGACAGTCTATAGCCAAAATGAATCTCAGCTATATTTTTAACATATAAATTGTACTACTACTGCCAATAGCTATATACATTTCTGTAGTTAAATTCTGCTTCAAATACACAATCACATATGAAATTCATTAAAAGATTTACCAGTAACTACAGTTTGGTTACTGAAACATGACAAATCACAAATAGTGGCAAATACTTTAATAGATTAACAACAAGAGAAATACAAAGTAATACAAAAGGCTATGAATACATTCTGGGAAAATGTTAAATATGAAAGATTGTGATATTTAATTAGCAGTTTCTGATATTGTCCACAATTGTTTTCACTCACAGGCAGGTGATATCAGATGTGTCTATCAGATTTGAATTTTAAAAGGGACTGAAATACAGCATCAAATCTCAGCAAAACCAATAAGAATAAATCATTATATTCCCCCAAAAGTGATTGTACCTCTCATTCATCCAACTAGAGCCAGGATGTGCATGTCAAATATTCTCTACTTTGATAGCCCATTCAATTACTCATCACTATGGAAACAATGAGCAGGAAATTTGACAGCACTAGAAAAGCCTGTAAAAACCATATTAGTGTTCTTTTTAAAACGATTAGTATTTAAGAAAAATTACATCTGAAAATAGCTTCAGTATATATTTTATACAATTACATTTTTAAGGCGGCAGCAGTGTTTAACAGTGAAGTGTAAGTGAATTGTAACATGGAGTGTAAAGAAAGTGTCAGTATCAACTTGGAATTATCTGCATCAAATTAAGTCACGCTTTTATTTCTGGAAACTAATCCTAAATAACAGCAAGTTGGTGTTTGTGAACCAAGATGACAAGTCTTGTTAACGAATGTTAGTCTCTCTAAATGACAATATGGTCATACGTCATCATTGAGCAACATCAAAGGGTGGTAAAGCATGTCAACTACCTTAAATGAAAGCTACGTAAATGCAGTGACTGCCTCATCACTGACATGCCTCATTAGCCTGAGAAGTGGTAGTGTGCATGACAAACGTAATGCAGGCACTCCTCTGATGCATGCTTACCCTTAGTGGCCAAAACCAGTTCGTTATATCAGTGACATTAACAGTTAAATTATTCTTATACTGTTGTGGCTCTGGACCCAAACAACAAAATTAGTTGCTGGCTTCATATTTCCACAAACCATAATAGGCTGACATTTGTACAATGTACAAAGGTTTTTTTTTGCCAATAATGTTGGGAAGATATTAAAGGACATTCAGATTCAGCTGGTGTAGGGATCTTATTTTAGGAGGGAAAAAAAGTTTAACACTGAAAAACTATCAAACATATGTACATTTTCCCAACCATCAATTTCCCTCAAGAAAAAATGGAATAGTATGACGGCAAGAAGAACCCTTAGAATGAATCTGCATGATGATTAAAGAAAACATTAAGGAACATTAAGGTTTAAGGGACACAGGTGCCAGATAAATTTAATAAAAGAAGGGTAATTAAGTACATTATTCCTACAATGTCCCAGGTGATATTATGTTTTGCCATCTGGATATCTAAAAAAAAAATACCCATGCATTGCACTTAAATCAACAGTGTTTTGTTCTCTTTAAATCGGAGGTGTACTACAGTAGGGAAGTATACCCAAGAGAGAGCTCAATAGAAAGTAACACCTCCCGATTACAGCACAAGAAGCAGGTTTCCATGCTATTTTCCTCGAAACACCTTCCCCCGCAAGGCCCCCCAGCCCGTAACCATCTACTCAATATGCACATCACACACAGGTGCCATGCCTTTGGCTGCTGCACCAAGCAGCAGATGCTAGATGTGCCCGTGGGGATAAGGGTGTTAAATGAGACCCCGTTCGGCAGTTCAAACATCAACGATGAACAAACTCGCGGAACAGGCGAGAAATTTTTCGTTGATAACATCCCCCCCCCCACAAAAGGTGAAATGCTGACAGGTCAGTTTTCAGGATATTGGATGCATTATATTTTTCTGAAAATCTTCCTCACCATAAAATACGAGATATAACTGAAGGCCTGTAAAAAGTGCACTCTTACATGAAAGGGTCTCTGTACCTAGCTTTTCTTTGAATTATTTGGCAACAGGTCCTAAAGTAAGTACTTAATAATCTCGAATTTAACACAGTAGATCTCAACACAGCTTTGTGGGACCCCGACGGGTCTCTATTACAGTGAATTCAGGAGTCACGACTTATTCAGTACTACGCAAAAGATAACAGACCTACTTATTACAACCATCCAATTTTCACAGCAAAACAACAGCCTGTTTTCTCTTTGCAGTCTCCTGCGTCAACATGGGAGGGGGGGGGGGGAAGGAGGCTTTACGCTCCAGAAGCCTGCACTCAAAAACTTAAGTAATAAAGTATGCCTCATTGATAGTACAGCACCATTGGATTATTTTTGAGGATGCCACAGGTCTGTAAGCGCATACATGCTACGCTTGTCAAATAAAACTTTGACAAGTTACAGGAGGGATTAAGAGCTGCTTAAGCATATAAAATATAAAATAAAGTAAGAAAAGCCTGCAAGTATAAAATCAATGGCAAGATTTATTTGGGAAGATTACCATACATGCCATGATAATATTGCAGGGAATGGCAACAAAACGAAGCGGTGCCAGCTGCATTTTAATCCGTATCAATCCTGGTACAGTATGAACAGAAGTAATTCGGATTAGACTGAGTCTGATTAGTGGCAATTAGCGGAATGAATAGAATAAAATCATTATCAGAACAATCCTGACAATGTAGCTGATGATTTTAAAAAGCATATATAACAGTAGTTATATATTTCCGATATTTATTTTACTGGTGTGAAAGATACATTACATAAAGAGGATAAGTGAAAGGTGACTTTTGTAAAGTAGTAAAAGCATTTTCTGCTGCAAGCAGTAGTGCTTTGAAACCGCATGATTGAGCACTCTGACGCAAAGCACCATCTTACCGAAAAGAAAATGCGCTATAAACTCTAAAGTAATCTGAAAACTCTAACGTTTTACCGAGAACTTTAAAATGCCTTTATTTTAAAAACTCAATCGTCACCCAGAAGCCAGCAGAGATATCAGACCAGCCGTGACTATCCCAAATCATGGCATCCTTGTGCAAATTCCTGTTATCTACTGTAAGACATTTCACCTGTTAGATCCAATTAACGTTGGTAACCACCATTTTATTCCAAAATAAATAATGCAATTAAAAAAAACACCTACATTTGTCTGAAAAACATTGTATGTTAAACAGCACAGCCAGTCAGCAATGCATTCACTGGACGAGTTGCATTTGATGGGATCGTTGCAAGTAAAAGATAATGGTTTCATGCCTTGTGCTCACAACTTCACAACATAATCATGGAAGAAAAGAGCACAGCATTTCCGTATACAACTGTAGACATAAATGCTGTACTGGTTAGATTCTTTTATTGTTTAATGGCACTCCCAATGTAATTAGTATGTATTTGGCTGTGATAAATTGGTCAAAGGGTACAGGTACTGTAAAAGTGCTTACATTCAGTATGTTGAGACAGTATGTCAAACATTACACTGCAGACATGTCACTCTGCATTCACTTCATCTCACTACATCCTTTATTACAAACAGTCCTTGTCGATGTCACTGTCTGATTTTTTTGGACAGTTTAAAGAGAAAACCCATAGTAAAAAAAAAAAAAAAAAAAGCTGAAACATGACAGAAATCTATTAGGATAACATTTAACCTACATATTTAAAAGAAACTACAGGATCTATTAGGTTTACACATATACAAATATTTATATTAGCTGCAAAATGTCATTGGCCCCTGACTTATGAAACGTGTGGCGGTAACAGTAAAGTGCTCTCCTGTTAGCACACAGACACAATGGATTGTTATTAAATCACTGACTTTAATGCAACATTTCCCTGGCAGCTAAGGTCATTCCTGTATCCATGTTGATATATTGTATGGCTAAAATGCCTGTCTGCTCTGACTGGCAAACTTTCCATTATACTCCTAGTCTAATAGCTGGGAAGGAAACTATTTTTGGGGTAATTCCACTAAAAATCCATCACAGGTCGACCTCACTGGTTTGCGCTTTTATTTCAGCATACATACAGGACAAATGTTTACAGTGAAATTTCAGCCCTGGGTCACCCACTGGTCTTGAGACCCATGTAAGTGAAACCTTTTTTTGGTTTATGTTTTCACAGTCCTGCATCTCAAAAAAAGACATTAAAGCGAATGGCTTTTAACAGCTACAGGTTGTATGGCAAATGTGTAGGACATTAGGACTCAGTCCATGCAAAGCTAATTAATTAAATTAGAAGTATTGTTTAATCACCCTACAAAAGTCAACTCTTGTCCCTTCAAGCTGCATGCATCAGGGGAAAGTAAAACATCTTCTAAATGACGACGATGATGTTGACATGCCACCCAAACACTCATTGGAGTTTTACTTACACAAAAATGTTCTGAAGGGAAAAGGAAAAATGATTGGTCCAGGGAGATAACCAAACAGATTCTACAGGAGGTGTGTCCAAGAAACTAGGAGAGGCAGGAACAAACCAATCAGATGTCTTGATCCTGCCTCCTGTAGTTGCTTGGACCCACCTCATCTATAATCTAACTTCTCTCTCTGAACCAGTCATTGTTTCTTCTGCTCTCTGAAGAGTTTTATGCAAGTAAAATTCCCACGA
Source organism: Hippopotamyrus pictus (assembly GCA_026781145.1). NCBI lineage: Eukaryota > Metazoa > Chordata > Actinopteri > Osteoglossiformes > Mormyridae > Hippopotamyrus > Hippopotamyrus pictus. The sequence goes on along the minus strand of JAODLC010000123.1, from coordinate 2,592,236 downwards.
GCCACCGAACCAAGAAATGTTTACAGTCATTAAATCGGCCAGACAAGACACGTTTTCTATTTACAGCAGGGTGGGATACAACATTTGCATATAATGTCAGAGTAGGATGAGGTGTACAAAACAGATAGGGGAAACACTGTCCGTGAGGAAGCTGTTTAAAGCTGAGACAGGCTGGCAAAATAGTTATGCTGTTACCTTCACAGCTGGAATGTACATAAACCAAAATCAAGACACATCTCCTCAGCTACCGTGACATTTTAAAATACAAATGATCTCTTTTAACAGACATATCACAGCAGCAAGCCTGTCTGAGTTGTCAGTTTCACCTTGTGTTTCTTCGGATTCTTTTCTTTTTTTGTCAGTAACTGTGTCTGATGAATATTCACATTTCGGCCAATCCTCAAACATATCACCTTTTATATCATTCTTGAAAAATGGACATTTTTTTCAGGATTCCACAGTCCTGACTGTGCAGCATACAAGTCCAAAAATGTAAACTGTAACCAATTCTTCCTACCATAAAACGCATCAGAGCACATTTTGATTTGCATCAGAGCAGACGAGCCTCAAACACCCTCTCCTTCTTTTTTCTTTCTTCAGAGTCTTTTCCCGGATGATTTCATGTGCTGCAATAACTTAGTTGCATGAAAGCTGATAGTTTTTTATTAAACATGACACCGTGGAACCAAACACACACACACAAGACTGTGCCGTGGATTCAAGAAACCTGAATGTAAAAGAGCGGTGTCACGGCTTCTCCAGTACACCGCCTGACCGCATGACTCATTTTGAGAGACGGGGCGGGGGGGATGAAGCAGCCAGACCGTGGACTGATCAGTGTTTCAGCAAGCCCTCTTGATGGGAGATGCAGAGATCAGTTGTACGCAATGTGGCAGGAATGACACAGATCTACCAAGAGATATGAGTGAGGCCCTGCCACCAGGGGGTGTCGCTGCTGGCAGGTGGTACGCTTCAGGATTCAGTAAAAGTACTTATAGTCTGAAGAGCTGAAGGATGGGAAATCCACAAAGAATTCTGGAATATTTGGCAGTATGATGAGCAGGATCTCCTCTGTGCTCTGACAGGAAAGCAGACGCGTGGGCCACGGTTCAGACACGACGTGGCTCCTGGCTGACCATTCGATGGCACAGGGTCGTGGCCATGGGTACGAGGATGCAGGGGGTGGGGGGTGAGCTCCTAGCCGTTTGCCGTCACCCATTTCCCTGCTCCTACTTCTTCTTTATGGCGGCCAGTTCTTTCTGTATGTCGGCGAACTTGGGCCGGTTCTCTGGTTTGTATTCCCAGCATCTCTGCATGATTTTGTAGACCTCCTCAGGGCATTTCTGGGGACAGGACATCCGGTAACCTGCGTGAGCAGAAACAGTGTCACCGTCACCTGGCATGCACTCACCATGCCTACGGGGCCTTAAATGTTGCCTAAAATGGCAGCGTTTTCTCCTCAGAAAGTATTTTTCAAAGTGGGATGAATTATTCATCCTGTCAGGGTCACTGCAGTCACAGTTGCTTGTTTGTAATAGACACAAGCAAGTAAACTGCTTAACTTAGCCATTTGAAAATGCAGGAGACGAGATCTACCCGACTTCTGCAGTGAAACCCCCGGTTAATTCTCAAAATGCATGCAATCATTCTTTGGAAGAGAATAATAATTGCATTAAAAAGCAAAAGTGAAGAACCTTATGTGTTTAAAAAAATGTTTCTTTTCTTTCCAAAGTGCTGGAAGATTGCTTTTAGATTTAAGCTTTAGGCTGGTGTAAAATATATAATGGGTAACACTTTACTTGATGGGGCACAAACACTTAGTAACTCCGTTACTACCAAAATACGAATTATGAACAAATATAGTTGCTACTTGAGAAGAAAGATGCATCACAATTTAATGACGAACAAACATGACATCAGTGTTTCACTTGAAAAACATGACATCAGTTGTTATTCATTACTTGTTCCTTCAGTAGTTCACAAACGTTTAGAGAATTAGATATAAAAACTTCTTGAGATAAAAGATGTGTCATGATTCATTGACGATGAAGGAACATGGGATCAGTATGCATTAAGACTTAGTTTGTGCTTAATTAATACATAACAGTATAATGCTTTATTTTTTGTCCCTTCAAGTAAAATGTTACCTATATGATGACCGTACTAGTGGCTTCCATCACAGAACTGATCTCTCCCGCTTTAGCGGCGGTAACCCAGAGACACCATAGTCGGTAGCACTCACCCTTCTCCACCTGTTCCCGGGCCTGCTGGTTGGTCATTCCTGGGTAGGGACAGACTCCCAAACTGAATGTTTCCCACAGGAGGATCCCGTAGCTCCAGACGTCGCTTTCTGAACTGTATCTCCCTGCCGACACAAACAGCCGGATACCCATTTGTTTAGCTACTCACAGGCGACATGGTAGCTTCAGGTATAATGTCAAATTTAATGCGTTTCAGATATAAAGCCAAATCACAACACGCCATTTTAGTGGCTGAAAAGAAACTAGCTTTATATCAGGCATAACGATACATGTGCATATAGACATACACAGATGCTCCCCAGGCTATGAAGGGGTTACGTTCTGATAAACCTATCATAAGGCACAGTACACCTAAGCTAACAAGCATCATAGCCTAGCCTATAGCCTACCTTAAACAAGCTTAGAACACTTAGGGCGTTTTTCCACCGCACCAGGTACTGTACTTTCGGTACTTCCATAAAGTGCCGAAAGTATGGTACTTCTTTCGTGCCGGTTTTCCACTGGTGTAAAAAATGGTACCAGCGCCAAATGACGTCATCAGTGACCGCCCCTGACTGACATCGTCACAAAGCGCAGCTTAAATCATAATAATAATAAAAAAAAACAGCACAAAATTAAAACTAACAGTTTAGGCTGGAAAATGCGGTTTATTGTTATGTCATGTTATGTCAGCTTCTATTACAGTATAAGATTCAGTAAAATCCAAATCATGCTGCCATCATTTACGTTTACGTAGGT
>JAODLC010000123.1:2514464-2535001 GCA_026781145.1 Hippopotamyrus pictus | reverse complement strand
CTCCCTGGTGAGGTGTTCCGGGCATGTCCCACTGGGAGGAGGGCCCGGGGAAGACCCAGGACACGCTGGAGGGACTACATCTCTCAGCTGGCCTGGGAACGCCTCGGGATTCCCTCAGAGGAGCTGGATGAAGTGGCGGGGGAGAGGGAAGTCTGGGTTTCCCTGCTGAGATAGCTGCCCCCACGACCTGACCTCGGATTAAGTGGGAGATGATAGATGGATGGATGGATGGATATTCACTACAATTTAGAATCAGGACATCTATAAACTCTATAAAATAACATACATGGAATTATACACTGACCAAAAAAGCATTAAATAAAAAAAAAAATCTTTGGGGGGGACAGCTCTGTGAGTTGGGACTCAGGAGGTTGCTGGTTCAAATCCCATGGTCGTCAGAGTGATGACACCATTGTGCCCTTGAGCAAGGTCCTTAACCCCAAATATTCCAGGGACTGGCTGACCCTAATTTCTCCTCTACACCTGTTTCATGAGGTGGCTCATCCAACTGTGCTGAAGTAGGTCCGAAATATTTTCTAAGCACTTATAGGACGTTCTGGCACAGCTTACAGCTATAATGAGGTAGGATGTGTGGGAAGAGCCTTTAATTCTGCGTTCCTAAAATTTCTAATATTCGGCATCCTTCCTAAGTCACCATAAGTGCAGGTTTTGATTAATTTCGACCCACCTGCAATAACCGGATGATCTAATGTTATTTTGCTGAAACATAGATTAGATCTTGCAGGCCCATTGTAGTGGTGGGATTCCACATTCCCCACATTCTTCAGAATTTACTGTGTTGAATATGAAGCCATTTGCTCTGGTCACATCTTCAGGTCTCAGTGAAGAATGAGTCTTTCCAGCTTATTACATTTGAACACAACTTTTGCTAATATCAGAAAATCTAAATATGTAACAAGCACACACAGCAGTTCCTGAATAATGTGCAGGGAGACTGTACCAGCATCTGGATTTTCCTTCCCCCTCCCCTTCCTGGGCCTCATTATCCAGTTTGTATAAATTCCTTACGATCACACTCCTGAGTGCCAATGCCCCTTAATGCTGTTAATGAGATATCAAATATTGTGTAGTTCATTCCAGGCGTAGAATAATATACCCAGCAGTTTGTTTTCCTCCATAATTTTTAAATGCATTCAACACTGGTAATAAAAAGGCTAATATTGGCCAATATGCAGCAGCATGGATTCTCAGCCAGTTGATTAATGCATCCCCAAAACTGGCTTTTCCTAAGAAGTTTCCTCCTGGTTTCCAGTATTTCGCAAAAAGCAATGAGGCAATGAAACACACCGAATGTGTGTATTTTTTGGGGGTCTGGAAGCTTAAAACATTTTAAAAACTTTTTTGTTTTTTTAAACAATTAAATTTTTTTTTTTTTTTAAAGTTTTAAAGGTTATGTACATGTTTTGTTCCCTCCAAGTAAAACAGAATTTTTCTTGAATTTTTTTATACTAAGCTTTTGGCATTGAGCGAGCTGTGCCAATGTTTTCACAGAGGGGTGAGAGGAATGCAGGAATTTTTGCCCTCTGCTGTTTAAGTCAATTAGTCTCTTTTAAAATATTTAACTAAATATCCATTACAAACAATTAATTTATACCCTGGATCTCAACCTACATTGAACCATTGTGTTATTAAATGTAATTGTACAATATTGAGAGATGAAACAATACTAAATTTGTAGGTGCCAAACTCATACTTTTGTCTAGGTATTAAAAATGTACAGCGTTTTGGACATTCCGCTATATTGCATTTATTATTGTTTGAACACTTAACTAGAGCAAATACCTTTAGTAGCCATTTACAGCTCCTAATTGGGTCGTGATTTTTATGCGCATAAACTGCAGCAACGTAAGTCAGAATGTTACGGTTTTCCAGGGTAAACAAAGAAATTGAAGCGTAATGCTCCATGAAATGTTTTCAGTATTTCTAACTAGATGGTCTTACTTGATATTTTCCTGGTATATTGCTATAAACAGTACGCTGCCATCGCAAAAAAAGTGGCACTGAACATTGTTACGCGAAAGTCGAGCCAAACCGCAGAGTTCTCTTAACGACTTTTTGGCGCAAAAAGGGGTAAAAACCCTTTGATACTTTGGTTGCCATTAAGCCCTATACATTTTTTAATTTTGTGTTTTTTCCTTTCTTTGTCTTGGACCATGTCCAGGAGACAGCGAGGCTCCTTGCCTTGACTCAACATTATAATGGAACTGACGAGAGTTTTGCGTCCAATTGGCAGCGCACGTCGGGCCTCGTCTTGAGCGGCGCGCTAGCCGCTTTGCGGGCATTGTGAACACGCTTACGTACTGAGCTCATTCCTGCGCGCACACGGGCGTTGGCGGCCCATCCTCATCCTCAGTTTTATGCGCGCCCTACCAAGGATGAGCATGTACGGGCACGCGCGCGTTGCCAAGCAAGCCTCATACTCGACTTTATTCAAATACAACGAAGCACGAGTGTGTCCGCACTCGTTGGCTACCTACCCTCGTACTCAGCTGTTTGGCTCTTCAGGGGCCTGTTTTACATTTTTTAAAAAATATATTCTGACTTAGTTCTTGGCAAAATTTATTCTGGCTTGGTTTTTAAATACATTTACTCCTTCAAAACGGTTTATGTTAGACACCAGTACCTGTACTGGTCTTGATTTTACTGATGAAATATACGTATTTTCATATATACAAGAGCAACCCAATGAAATAGTGGTTGAATGAAATACCACTAAATACAAATACATGTATAGACATTTTTAAAAGTTTAGCAAGCAAGAATTATTCAGCTTTATGACTATGTATTATTATTTTTCGTGCCTTATTTAACGTAAAATATATTGTGTTTTTTCCAATAGTTGTGTATGTCTGCGTACCCCTGGATATCTTTCATCATATACTGAAGGCGTTTCAGAGTGAGGGATTAAACCCGGAGGACTACGCCATCTTCTACCTGGATATGTTCGGGGAGAGTCTGCGAAACGGAGCATACAAACCTTGGCTGAACGCAGAGATTAACTGGAGTGACCCGATCAAGCTGTTTCAGGTAGAGTACAGAAAAGGCAGATGGTCGATTAAATGTATAATTCACTCATGACAGAAGAGCTGGTTTTACATAAAATAAAAGGGAACATGCTACATTTATATAACATTTAAAAAACAAGGCTACACGCAAAAATAATATGCATGACTTCATTGTTGCGCCCCTGAGCGAAGGCCAGGGACTGTCTGATCCTGCTTTCAAAAGAAATATATGTCGCTTTGGATAAAAGATTCTGCTTGATAAATGTAAATGATTGGATATAGAAAGGAGATTATTATGATTTAATTTTGAAACTAGTGGGGATATGCATTATGGTGAAATTTAGTCTTTAAATGGGTTATTAAAAATAAAACAGCCTCTTAATGATTCCAGTCATTGAACTGCAAGGTCAAATGTTCGAGTGTTTATCTCCTGATTAAAATTAAAACGAAAGCATCCTCCTGTCTAAAAGCTATGTAATAGCATTCTAATAGCAATATTGACATTTAATTACTTGTTACTTTAAGAATATTGTGTTTATGTTTAAAACTTATCATGTTCTTAATTTATGCTGGCATTTTTTTATTTCCTTTTTCAGGCTAGTTTGTCTTGCAGAGGTTCATAATGAAATCCACCCATTTACGTATTTGAGTAGGTTAGTGGTTTACAGAAAACCAGCTGGCTTACTTATCACATTTATTATTTATAGCATGTTGGGTCTATTAACGTATCCAGAAAAAGCCCAGGCAATCTCACAGTCTAGCCAATTACTTCTTAGAGCATCAACAAAGCCCCTTGTAGCTAAATCCTGGTCAAATAATTCCTACATTAATACATATTTTGTGTGTTGTTATAATGTAGATATGCTATAAACCTTTGTTGTATTTTTAATGGAAATCCTGCTGTGGCTCAATGCTATCTGTGTCTTTCCCAGTCTGTGTTTGTGATAACGTACAGAGAGCCAGACAACCCGGAGTACGCAGCCTTCCAAAGTGAACTGCACACCAGGGCTAAGCGGGATTTCGCTGTCAAACTTGAGCCGTCGCTGGTGAGTCGTCTCCATTCAAGGTTCAGAAGAGTGTTTTTACGGGAATTTATGGGTAGGAACCAGAATTCATCTCCCAGTGCACCATGATTAATGTGTCTGTTGACTGGTGCACACTGAATTTGGTGTAAGGTTATACTGTTTCTTTTGGATTTGGGCCACGTTCTTTCTGGGGTCATTCCAAGGTCGACTGTACTTTTGAAGTGATTTCCAGTGTCCATCACTTAACGAAATGTACAGGTGCCGGGTTTGTGGCTACTCGTTTGTGCTGGTTTAACATCAGAGAGGTAGCTGTTGGAGCTTTGTGTAACACCAACACATACCATTCATTTTCCCTTTATAATCCAAGCGTGTACCTCATGTGCACCTACTTGACTTATGTTGGGTTCGGCTTGTTTCCTTTCATATGCCAGGTGGACTTCATAGCCGGCTGTTTCTATGATGGATTTAAGCTGTACGCCATAGCCCTGAACGAGACTTTGGCTGAGGGAGGTTTACCAAGTGATGGAGTTTCAATCACACAGAAGATGCAGAGCCGGAAAATCTGGGGTGAGTATGGAAGTGGGGCGTGGACAAGTCCACCCCCCCCCCCGTGACTCACAGCTGGGATCGGGGTTATTGCCCAAGAATCACACTAATAAATGAATCCCCTCACTGATTTTCCAGTAACATTAGAATTATAACAAAGTACAAATTTCTCAATTTCGATGTCAAGTGACAATGACAATAAAGATTGTCTTATCTCATCTTAAAAAAAAAGATCAGCAGTAGCATGTAGGTGGCACCTAGCTAGCCATCCTGTAGAGTAACACTTAGCTACAGTTAATCAGCTGCAGCCTGGTCCTGTTGCACTGTCCCCATGCTCTCTGTTATGTATCCCTGATATTAATGAGAGGTGCTATTCTATGCAGTTAAATTACAACTCTTTACTGTCTCAGATGGGAACTTTTGTAACTCCTGGCAACTTTTGTGTGTTGCTTTCCTACGACAGGAACTGTGACTGTTATGCTAAATAAGCATATCAACTTAACACATAACTCCATAACCAAGTAAACTACACCAGCAGCCAAAAACAATGGAGGATGAACAAGTTGTTTTGTGACTTATTTGATAGTTGTTTGGTATTGATCACGTGGTCTGAAAATATGGGACAAATCGCGTCCAGTATTGGGTCAAAATGAGACACAGCATTTTTATTTATACTTTATGTATACGGCTGGCAACATATTTATAATTCATTATTAAATCTGGCTAGCTTACTGACCTTTTGCTTTCCACAGAATAAATAACAATGTAACGTTATTCCCCTAATCAATGCCTGCAAGTTTCACCAATAGCACCAACGATATTAGATAAGAATATGTTGTGAATCAGAATCGGTCACTATTTCCGCATCAGTGCACTACTATTAAAAAGGCAAATTCAGAGCACAAAAGGGAAGACTTTTACATTAAAATTGTGGAGAACTAATTTTCCAATGCAGAAATATGGAGTCATAAGCAAAATTAAATATTCATTAATGCATTTCATGTAATTGAGATAGAAAAAGAAGTCCATCTAATAAAAGGACTTGCAGTGGGAACGTGATAAGTTCCTGGTTCCCAAAAAATGTTCCTGCAGTGGGAAAGGGCCTTAAAGTTTTGGAAGTTGCAAGGTGTTTGATTTTGAAAGTTTGACTTTAAAATTTTCTATTGAGGGCAACTCTGCAATGAGCCTAGCTGCAGTATCTTTTCATTTCCTTTGAATATTAGACAGGCAGATTTACTTCAAATATAATCAACGTGTGAGATTTAGATAATAACTTGACCCCCAAGTGATGCTGAATGTAGCTCAAGAATTTGTTGTGACTCTTTTGTGTTTTAGGAGTTACGGGACTAGTAAGTACAGACAAGAACAATGACCGGGACACTGACTTTACAATCTGGGCCATGACAAACCTCAAAACAGGACAGTACGGGGTAAGCAGTGGCTCGCTTTGTAGACATGTGTGACTGTGCATGTTGGACTGATGTTGGATTGTTTATCTATTTAGTTGCATGATTATTGTTTAATAATCATGGATGTTGTGTGGCTTAGCAGGTTAAGAATCTGTGCTCCTGGCCAAAAAGGTCATGGCTTCAAATCCCATATCCATTAGGGTAATCATCTTGCCATTGGGCTCCTGAGCAAGGCCCTTAACACCCAGGGACTAGCTGACCCTACTTTCTGACTCCTGGTGTTCCTATACACAAAAGCATCTGCCTTTTCCCCCTTGGATCAATAGAGTTTTTTTATAAATAAGTAAATGTGCAAAACTGAGAAACGGCAGCAGCTTATAAACCCAGGGAAGGAAGCCAAGGAAGCAGGTTTTCACCCTTTGTTGCATCCATAGTTTATCATAGACTTTGCGATTATTGGTCACAATGCTTTGGATACATCAGAGCACCAATTTCATAGCTCCAGTCAGACGTAATGAAATGTACAAAAGGATTTAGCCGTGTGACATGCAGCAGTCAATGGGTGACCTTCATCTCAGAGTAAAAGTCCCTTTGGTATTTTCCCAAAAACAATCAGAAGAATATTAGGAGTGTGTCACTGATACTAACATATCACACTCCATTGATGATTACCCTCCTGGATAAATTTTGTAACTAGATAGAATGAAAAAGCTGATTCAGGAAACAAGTGTTGCGTTCTGTACTAATATATGGTGGTCCAGAAATATCTGCGCTATCTTTGCTAGCCTACTGCAGAGAAACCTGCTGTGCGCTACAACTGAATCATCATTACACGTCTGTGGTTGAACACAGTGCATTTCCCCCAATCCTGAACTCTTCTATAACAGAAAACAGCCATTTCATACCCATCAGAGACCCAAAGGAGCACTGATACCCCCATGTTTTCTTCCTGTCGTCAGTCCCCCAGAGTCATGCACACGTTTTTGGAAAGCGCTGTACTTTCTTCAGACTCGGGTCCTGATACTTGAGGCGTGGGGGCGAATGGTGAATAATCACAAGCTGGCTTTACGCAAGCACACCCGACCAGGCCAGATGGAGCCCAATGCAGGGCCAGGTCATGCCTGACACCCGGACACCAAGGCTGTTCGTTTGCCTGCTGCTGATAGCCGTAAACTATAATGTCCCACTTTCCTTGGCTTTCTCATCACCTTAGTGCGCCTACGTTTGTTGGCAGGCAGCTTAATCAGAGCCCTACGTTTCCCTTGCAGCTTATACCAAGAAGAATGGCAAAGTACACGTGTTTGGGAAAATGTAATTTTAATATACAGAATTTTACTATATATATAAGATGCAGATCTTTTGTAGTTAGAAGATCTTTACCTCTGTGTGAAATGAGGAAAATCCTTTCATTGTTCATTACTCCTTAGACATTATGTGGCTCTGCAGGTTATGATGCTCTGTGTGTGTGTGTGTGTGTGTGTGTGTGTGTGTGTGTGTGTGTGTGTGTGTGTGTGTGTGTGTGTGTGGGTGTGTGGTATATGATGTGTGTGTCTGTGTGCATACATGCATGTGTGTGTGTGCGTGGATTATGTTTGTATTACTTTGTGGGGACCAAATGTGACCCTGAATCACTCCTTAGACTGCATTTGGTTAAATAAAAACAGAAAAACTAAAAATACTGAGTAAGGCACATATCTCCCAGTAGTTGCAGGGACTGGCCGGCCCTGCTTTTTCAAATGTATCTCACTTTGAATAAAAGTGTATGCTAAATAAATAAAATTTGTTCTAAATATCAGCTTAGATATACAGTAACTAGCTATTTCAGAAGTGGACTGGGTGTGTAAAAACCCTGAAAACCTGGTAAGAAGATGAAACATCTGGAACAAGCTTTCAATATTGGTGTGTGAGACCCCTCCCACTTTGTGTCAGTTTGGGTGTGTTTTAAATCCAGTCTGGATAAAGGCAAACCTAACCATCACCACAGGTGTCGATTCTTTGGCAGAGGCTCCACCGTTAGTTGAACAATGCCATTTAGTGAATTCTCTCATGAGGTGATGAGTTTGCTTGGCATTGCTTTGGATAACCATTAACCGCAGGTCTTGGGAGACTGAAACAGTGCAGCTGTTCAACACGGTGCTTTTTGTTTTTCAGATCGTCGCCCATTACAATGGAACAAATAAGGAAATTGTTTGGTCATCAACGGAGACGATCCAGTGGCCCAAAGGAAGGCCGCCACTCGATGATCCGCCTTGTGCCTTTTCTTTAGACCACCCGTCGTGTAACGAAAGTAGGTATTAATGTTTCCTTAGTGACTTTGCCTACAGTACACACTGCCTGGGAATACTAGCATTTGTCTAGACCGTCTTCTGTCGATAAAAGCTGTGGAGGAATGTAGCTGCACCCTCAAGGAAGACTCGGGTAATGAAAGGACATGGGATAGAAACATGCAGTTTTGTGGGACACCTGGCTGCAGGTAACTGCGTTTGTGACACGTCCAGGGGACTGCAATAGGCGGGGAGATGGGGACAGTGCTGTTTTACCCCTTACATCAGCTACATTTTTATTAATGGGGCTGGTGTAGGGCTCAGCAGGTTACGCTACTGTGCCCATGATCCAAAGATCGCAGGGTCAGCAGAGCGATTTGACCACTTGAATAAAAGCATCTGCTAAATAAACATAATGTCTTAAAGGACCCTTATTATGCTTTTCTGTTTTTTTCCCTTCCTTTAGTGTGTTATTTAGCTTTATGCACTTGTGTCTTAAGACCCATGCCAAATGGCATAACTTTCACCACAGAAACCACTCTTCTCTTACCTGCCTGAAATGCCTTATTGGAATTCCAGTATTTACTTCTGTCACTTGATGAGGTCCCCACGTAACGCAATCCTTACTGGCTGCTTACCTGCAAGGATCTGTCTGCAGACTGCAGGACAGGACAGGGGCGGAACATGGAGAGCAAGCTGAACAAGGGGGGGAAATGACCAATCAGAGTGCACAGGCCTCATTGGGGTTGGGGCTTAAAACTCTTGCTTAAAACAGCTTGTCAGGCAGCGTTATAGACAGTGAATAGAGATGTACAGTATGAGAAAAATAATATGTTTTTGGAACTTTGAAACATGTAAATCTCTTCTATTAGACCTCAAAAATAAAGTTATGGATAGTGAAAATGAGCATAAGAGGGCCCCTTTAATGATTATTGCTGCTTTATTGTGAGTCTGGTATTTCAACATTTTGCCACAATTAATACACATATAACCATGACAACCATATTTGTTTTCACAATAATTGCATTCAAATGTACACGCTATTTGTACAAAATTTTTGCGAGGGAAATGTTTCGCTGCTGAGTGCACTTGCGACAGATCACCCCATGTGACTTGCAAACGAGGGCCCTCTGGCTATGTCTGGAAAACAGACGGTGTGATTCAGAATTTTCAATTTATTTTACAAACTAGACGTTTACCATTATCCTAAATCCACTTATTGTGTATATGGGAGCTGTGTGTGAGATGATGAACCTGGAACCAGAAGGTCCCCGAGTTTCTCCAGGAACTGGTCGACACTGCTTTCTCAAATGTGCGTCACTTTTGCTAGAAGCATCTAAACAAATGAAAGGAAAATATCGGTCACGGCTGACCATCGCTTCAGGGAGGGGCTGATTTTTACAGTTCTCCTGCACGTACTGTATGGGATGTTATCAGTGGTTATACCATATGCGCATTTCTGTTCGAGTTTTTACCCATTGTTAAATGTGTTGCAACCCTTGGTAGTTATGGAACCAGCATTCAAGGTTTCTTTTTTTTCCTCTAACACTGCTTGCTTCTGGCCCTTGTTGACGACGAGTAATTTCCACAGACCCCATCACCGAAGCACTGCCAGAAGCGTTCACTGTAACTTAACATGAAGTAACGTGAAGTCTCAACTTGCAGCTTCTGTACCTTATTATTATATTACACTTTAAATATTACACTTTAGCTTGATCCAGTCACTAAGGCGTGATTGCCATGATTGCAGCTTTAAACAACCCAAACACATTATACAAATTAGATAAAAATGTTCCAAAATATAATGCAGTATTTCTGTTTTCACCTAGCAGGTCATATCACAGTACTTGGGATCGTTGCCGTAGGATCTGGTCTAGCTCTCGTCATTTTTGGAATATCAAGTTTTCTCATTTACAGGTAAGTTTGTTCCGCCACGCCCCCCAAGAACTATGAATTAGTACTTATAGTGACTTAAATCAAAATGCCAATTTCATGAAAGATCATGTTGGTGAAGCATGGTGTTACATCCTGAAACAGTGCCTTAATGTGGAACTGTCGTTCTTTCATTTTGCATAACGTTAACAGCTACAGAGTAAAGGAACATAGTAAATGTGGTCAGTGTCCTGTTGGGGAGCCGCATGTGTCACTGTGGGATCTCCCAGCCGGTGTGGCTTTATACATATAACTCTAGATGCACGGTCTTCTTGTAACTTATGAATACAGCGCTATGTTTGGCAGCTGGCCCGCAGCTTGTGTGGGGGACCTTTAAGCAGGAACAGAGCTTTAACACGGGGGGTGGGGAGGGATTGGAGGTACTCACATATGGTACTGATGAAACAATAGGTCTAGTGTGCAGCGCAGCCTGGCTGTGGCTTCCAAACTAGGACCTTTAAATAGAAAAATATGTCTTTTTTTAAGAGAAAAATGTTTTACGGAGTTTCTTGCCCTGAAAGGCCCGGCTTTTCCGTGGTGACGAAATGACATTTCCATTGTGGTGCGTAAGACTCAACTCCAGTGCCAGGTTGATTTTTTCTTTCTTTTTTTTAAATAAACTTGCTTTTTTTAAAAAAAGAATTTCATTGTTTTGTTGCATTTTCTTACTTGATGAGCAGCGGCGTTGACATCTGTTTTTGGGGAATGGTGTTTAGAGTTTTCATTTATGAGGATATTTTATTGCATTTGTGGAGCACGTGGATTTTGCCCATAATGCATGTGTGAGCTTCAGAGTTCACTCTCTTCAGCCAAAATACGTCAGCTGTATGTAAACATCCCATTCCGTTACGGAATGGAGCAGAATGCGGGATCAATTATGCACATTCCCAAAATGTTTTGAAAAAGCTGTGAATAACATTGCTTTTTCTGCTCCCAAATTTCCTTTTGTCATTCTGATGAATTCATTGAAACATTTTAAGTGACTCAAATGAAAACACTGCATCTGCCTCTTGAGTATGGCTCAAAGGGGGAATTGTTTCAGAACAGAGAGAACCATCTAAATTCACGGCATCTAAATTCACTCACCTCTATTTTACTTTTAAACAGCTTTTGGCTTTTCCTTTAAGGTAGCTGATTTGTTTTGCAATGTAAGTAAACAGAAATAGGATGAGTGATAAGCTGAGACAGCCACTGCAAGAAATGCAAATCTGATATTAAACTACAGAGCATAAAATGCTTTCTAACTTCACAAGACTGTCATTTTGATTTTTTATAGAAGAATAAAATGAGATCTGGTAAAAAAAAATAAATAATAATAATTCCCCTTAAAACCAATTTCAGCAATTCAGGGCATTTCAGGAATTCTTGGATGCACTCTGGCTGCTCTCTGATGAAATCCACTTCTTAAAGGAAGGGAATGCAAGTTGGATCTTGCCGATTGTGAAATACTGTTTGGGGATCGTAGGGAAGGATTGCTTTTCAGATGGAAAGGTTGTGTTCCTTAGTACCCTGACTGATGGTTGGATGATGGACTGTGGAATTTGGCATCATGGTATGTATTTGAGAAAAAGCAGCCATTAAATTGGTTGCTAGACTGCAGCTAATCCTATTAATTATGTAGTTACCAAGCGGTATTTGCAAGGCCTTATGCAAAGTATGCGGCAGAAAACAGGATAAAAACTCCAACATAGTGGACCAGAAAATTTTGGTTGTTGAGTTTTTTTTTTTTTTTTTTTGAATAATTATATTTGGTGTGCTTTGAAAAACATATATTTCCAATACTCAAAATCTCTGAGTTTTATTGTTTTACATATATATGGTTAGAAGCCTTGGTTAATTTTAGTTCATGAAGATCTCAGACCTGGATAATATGGCTTTTGCCAACAGGCTTGTCCGCCAATACAGAGATCAGATTTGATGAATATATTAAAAGTAAGTAAAGTTATCATCATTCTTCTCATTGTTACTATGACAAAGAAATATGTATTCAGGTTTTCACAAAAATTAAATGGATAAAAAGGTGCTTCCATGACAAATAAAGGGGCCTTGAGTGTCAGAGGCAGATAGGGGTGATTTAAAAGTTTTGATTTAGATTCCATCTTCATTTTTGTAAAAACCCAGCTTTGTTTGTGAAGACAGGTAGTTGGAGTTTATGTTGATACCAACACAGTAGATTCCAGCGAATCCAGTGCTGTAATTAACCCCCATTTCCCTGTGACCCAGTAATGAGGAGCAGTTTGACTCTTTGGTTGGGTAGAGTACAGAGGGGCCGCGTGTGATCTGTCCCCTTCCTCTCATACCTCTCCCAGCGGCTTCCTTATCCTATTTAAATAAACCAGTGAAACAAATGGTGCAGGGCTAATTTACCGCCCAGGAGTATTTATTTATTTAGTTTGACGCTGGCAATAATTCATTTCACAAATGAGACTTTCTTACGGAGATGGCAGATCATAGCAGTTAATCGCCTGTCTGGCCGCGCAGCGTGTAAGTAGTTGTGGGATATCTTAATCTCGAGCCATTCTGGCTGTGCGCGCAGTACCGTGTGCCCTGATATGGATGGTATGTTGTCTAATCCGTGAAAAAGGGGCTGTGTATGCGACCCCCCTCCCAGTTCTAACCCAAGGAGAACCGGAGAGAAAATGTGTTTATAAATACTTGGAAACCGAAGTGACTTGGAGAAGAAAAATCATGACAACAATCAGCGATTTGTGTGCCCGGCATCCCAGCATTGTTTCAGATTATATGCGGACGCATTGACCAGTCCGTGTGGCTGCGGGTGCTCAGGAAAGGGGGCCATGTTTGCCCTCATCATCCAGGGATCCCAAGGGCCCTGCTAGCTCCACAGATCCCTTAGAACTTTGACTGGGAGGACATGTGGACCCAGCTCCCCCTGACACGATTGAGCCATTTACCAAGAAAAAGGAAGGTGGTGCAAGCGGCTCAGCATGGCCCACCCTCTGCAGGTCCTTCGTGTGCAGCCACCTCAAGCCACGGGGAATTTCGGCTCTCCTCCCTAAACATATCTGTGTGACTAATACATTTCTATTTATTGCAGAGGAGAAAGTGTTTATGGCTGATTAAAGAGTACAAATTACTCACGGTTTAATTCCGTTAGCCAAATTGCCACCTTAATAATAGTATTTTTCTCAGTGCAGCATGTTTTTGTTGGGAGATAATAAGCCACTCATTTTCGCCGATCAATCCTTGTTCGACCTGCAGAGCACTTAACCCGTCACCCTCACGCCCAGCGACATATTTTAGGCGCCGCAGCAGATAAGATTTGCCATTTTACTGGCCCGTGTCCTGCAGGAAAAATGCCTATTCCAGAAAAGGGGTCGGGGCTGACAGTCTCAGAAGGATGTGAAACGCTTTGCATG
The DNA here is from genome assembly GCA_026781145.1 of Hippopotamyrus pictus. NCBI lineage: Eukaryota > Metazoa > Chordata > Actinopteri > Osteoglossiformes > Mormyridae > Hippopotamyrus > Hippopotamyrus pictus. The sequence goes on along the minus strand of JAODLC010000123.1, from coordinate 2,521,422 downwards.
GCGTGACGGTGATTGCCAGACTCTCCAAAGCATGTAATTCTGCCTGTATTACCTGAAGGGGGGGGAGGTAAACAAGAGGAGCGCTCTCTTGGAAACGCTTTTATAAAGTTTCATCCAAACACTTCATTAATTTAACTCCGACTACAAGCTCCAACCCAAATATATGACAAGTCCTGGATATCAAAATGCCTTAAGGAGGTCACACTGCGCCTTTATTTTGAAATATGCTTTATTAAAACAAACAGGGGGCTCTGTTGCTGCAGCTGGTGTGGCCAGACGGTGGAGCATCATTGACCAGTGCACAGTGCCCCCCAGTGGCACGGCTGGCCTCCTTCACGCTGCCAGCTGCAAGCGTTTTGGACGCTTTTCCCGCCACTCCACTCTACTTTGGAATGTGTGGGGCTCCTCGCTTTCCTCTACTTCCCAACAACCTTCTTTTTACCTCTTCAGTTTTAAAGGCAAAACTACCCAAAGACTGCCCTTCAGGACCTCCAGAATCTCCATAAAAATAGATTTTTATAAGTAAAAACGCTCTGCGATGGCCAAATCCTGTATGGAGATGGGAGGCAGCCCCTCTCCTACCTGGACCAGATGTATTGATTCACGTCGAGGCCCCTTTGCGTGTTAATTGAAATAGTAAATTGGATGCCAAGGTGCATGGTGTTTACGATTAGCCCTGTAGGAAAAGTGGGAGAGACCAGTCACCTGCAAAGTTCTGGGCACGAAATGTGTTGTATATGTCAAGATCAATTGGCCTGGTATAAGTTTGTTTGCATAATATATTTTAGACTGTAATCGAGTGTCAGATTATCTTATCTACAGGCAAAAACCATACTGAATCCACCTATTGTGTATATGAGAGCTGTGTGTGGGATGCTGAGCCTGGAACCAGAAGGTCCCCAAGTTTCTCCAGGAACTGGTCGAGCCTGCTTTCTCAAATGGCTGGATTCGGCATAGCATTTATTGTGTATTTAATGCAGCTTGCTTAAAAATGTTCATGTTTTGGCTGCATTGTTAGACTTACAGTAACCCAGCTAAACAGAGTGAATGTTTGTTATGCATAAATGCAGTTCTCAACAAAGTGCACTGGGATTGTCTGAAATGTTTCAGGGAGCTAAACCTTTTAGTTTAGTTTCGTTTAGCTTGGGATGTGTGGTTTCTCTTTGGGAAGCTGACCCAAAGTAATTTGCCACTGCCTATGATATCTCAAAAGGAATAATGGGGTTTGACTCGCTCTTGTTCTTCACTTATCCAGTAAGATAGCAATGGTCTCAGGCAGCATTGGGGGAGGGGCAGACGGGATGCTAGTCTAGCGTTAGAACAAATCTCTTTTTTCCTCTTGTTTGTGAAGAAAACTGAAGCTGGAGAAAGAGCTGGCTGGCATGTTATGGAGAATCAGATGGGAGGACCTCCAGTTTGAAAGCCCTAATAAATACCACAAGCGTGCGGGAAGCCGGCTCACACTCTCACAGGTAGGACCCTCAGCTGTCCTCAGCTCTGCCCGCTGATAATCCACGCCGATGACAATGTGCATGACTGATCCCCAGGAAAAATGGTGGGGTGGTCAAAAGAGACGAGATGACTGATTCAGTGACACTTCCTAATTGTGGGAGATTGAGATAATCTGAGCTATACAAAATTAACTAGCGACAAGCAGGCCCAGAATTGCTCGTTATTTAGGAGTTAATGAGCTTTGTACCTTTACTTCCGGAGCTGCTTACTTGGCTATCTTCTTCGTTATTTTTGTTTCAGCTGTTTTGTAGAAATGGCAACGAAACTCAGGCAAAACTAACAATTCTTTGCAGGGATTTTGAGGGCCATGGGAAATTCTCTGTCCTAAAGAAGTTCTAACTCAAAAGGACCAGAACAGAGCTGAACAACTTATTGAGGAGAAAGATGGATGTGAAGTTTAGTAGGCACAACGGATATTCTGTAACTCCATATAAATATGTAATATACAAGTATTAAAATGCTTCAGTATTTTTGGGTTAACCTTGTCTTGTCCAGTTTGATGGATATCTAACCAACATTTCTTGGGTTAAAGAAACAGCACAATAAACATAGTTAGCTAAATGAGATTTTTCTGTTTATGAGTAACTCTCTTAACTTTGCCAGGGCTTGTTTTGTTTTGTTTTAATGTGTTAGTTTGAAATTTTCATACAATTTATCTATTGTTCCTTTACACCTTCTTGCTAACGTGCATAAAAAATGCACACACATTTGCACATGTACTCTGATGTATTCTGGCCCAGAAAAAATGTCAGTTTTTTTTCCTAGTTTAGACATTCCTGACAGTCGTCCAGATGCTTAATTTAAGGCGGGTCGGCCTTTATTCAGTTTGTGATGGAAGACACATTCTTCCTTGATTGTAAAAATAAACGCAGGCCTGACCCTGAACCCTGGAGATAACTGCACTTCTCAAAGCCCACCTGCTTTGTGTCATATGATGCTTCAGCTCTGCCCTCTTTTCTGTTCAAAGGCACATGTTTGTATAAAATCCCCACATATCAGGTTAACTGTGCAGTACATATACACGCACATAAACCCATCATTATTCCAGGTTTGTTTAGTTTTTTGTTTTCCCCAGTCCATTTTCTTCTGAAAACATTCAATCCAGCATGGAGTCATTGCAAGCCTCAGCATGTTCCGGAAGCACAGGGCACAAAGCAGAAACAGGAGCTTCCAAAGGCGAGTTAGGCAGCCAGGTCGCACCATGAGGGAATATACACAGACAGACAGACACATTTACTTATTCTGTGACAGGTGCTCACACACGCCCACGCATGCACTCTCTCATACACAAAAGGCACCTAGCAACACTTAGCAACCGAAGCAAGGAATTCCTTTCTTATATAGACCATAACTTGACACTGAACATGCTATTTTCTTATGTAGTAATTATTGTCCAGATTCTTTCTGTTGCACTTTACAAATGATAGATTATTCAGTGTCTGTTAAAGTATTCAGACCCTTGCACAATTTGCACATTTTTCTGTTTTAGAGCACCTTGAAAGGAGCCATTGATGTTTACTAAGTCCTTAACTTTCTGCATGCCTTCACAGTGGGTAATAGGTTGTTAATGGAATTGTGAAAAATGTGAAACTCATATTGATAGGCAGGATATTTTAGGTGGTCGCTCAACAAAGGCATTTTATAGGGCTGTCACCCAACCCTTATAATATAGGATTGTCCCGTATTGGAAAACAAACCGCTACATCATGTTTTATACGGGACAGATAGCAACCCTAGCATTTCTATGGAAAACGATTTCTCACAATCGAAAAGACTGAACATTCTTTGCCTTTGCACTCACAGTATTTCTACGGATGTAAGAAGTTAAAATCAAGAAGAAATCATGAAATCTGTAAAGCTTTTGGTCAAGTGAAGGCAAAACTCAAACGGTGGAGCGCAAAAAGCTTTCAATGCATGTTCGTGATTGAAAAATGCCCATCAAGGAATCTATATGAGCTCAGTTAAGTTCAAGGTAGAGTGAATCACAGAGATATTACACTGTTCATATAAATTAACGAGCCTGGCAAGGAGGACACTCTTCTGGAATATTTCTATGAGGCCAGCTTTGGGAGAAAAAAAAATGAATATTGCGGAAGAAGATAAGAAAAAGCATCTGTCAATGTGGAGGGAGCTTCACAAATGTCTTGGTGTAGCAGGAATGCATTAAGGAACTCATCTGTAAAGGCTGGTTATATAAGCTATCTCCAAACCATATCAGCTTTCTCCCAATGAAATTGGGAAAACAAAAACACATGTAGTGCGGTTGTGGTCAAAAATGTGCCCGAATTTGTGTAGATGCCATACATTCAGATCCAGCACTGGTGTTTACCTTAGTCAGGCTTGTAACGAGCGAAGATAAGTAGGGCCATTCAAATCACGGTCCTCAAGGGCCAAGTCCTGCTGAATTTCCAGCCTTCCTTTACCTGGGAACCAGGTGTGAAGCCTCTGGCCAATCAAAATCAGTAATTATTTAACTAACTGCCTGGGAGAACTGAAAATAAGGCCTGGATTTGGAATCTAGGGCCTGATTTGAATAAGGGGGGCATAGAGGCATGTATTGCAGGAAATCTTTTGAACGGGGCAGTTAGTCAGAGTGTGAGGCCAAAGCTGCACTGGAGTGGCTTAAGAACAAGGACTGACCTCCCTTGAGCAGCAACAGCCGTGACTCGTCCTGGCTTCACATCTGAGGTCCATGTGAAAGCATAGTTAATACCAAAGAAACCGGTCTGGAGCAGTGAGAAAAGTTGGTGGGGGCTTGCAGGTATAACAGTTTTCACAGAATATTGGCTTGTTGGGTCTGAATACTTGCGCGGTTGACGCTTTCTCTTTCGTGTTTGATGGCTTATGCTGTAACCTACCTTCAACATGAGCACGGAAGCTTTTAATAAAATGCTACGTCTTGAAAACGTGTATGCATTGTTTTGTAACACCACACAATGGCACACCATAGTCGAAACGTCGCCACATGGCCTGTAGCTGGCGTCTGAAACGTAGACCTCCCAGAAGCACCGTTGTTCTGTATTATATAAATGACATACACTTGAATGTGGTATTGTTATCATTGCAAGACTGTCATTATGAAGGTCAAGACTGCTAGCTAATTGTGCATATAGAGGCAAAAGGAGCTTTTGTGATTCATGGCAAAGTGACGAAAGTGATGAAAGACATCAGAAACAATAAATTTTTTAAGGTATCTTGCATAAAATGTAAACATATGCAATGTCAAAAAAGTGATTTGGGTGTCACAGGGCGGAACGTAAAGCTTATAAAATAAAGTCAGGGTGCCAGGCATCTATAGAGGGGATGCAAACACAGGCACACGCGCACACATGACCAAGCAAATACGTGCACACATGACCAAGCAAATACGTGCACGGGCACATGGCCACAAATGCACATGCTCATGCAAGGAGTCAACGGCTACCTGCGGTGACCCGAATATGCACAGTGTTTTGACTCTTTTTCATGCTCTTAGGAACCCCCTGTCAGTATTCATGAGCCTTGATTGCTGTGGGAGAAGCATCCTTCTGTTTGAATACTTTAAATTGCTTTGAATGAAACCATTATGTTGTTATTATTAAATTTGTAGTATAGCCGTTAACGGGTCTTATAGTAACATTAGTATTAAAATTCCAGCTGTAGCAAAGAAACTGAAACATTTAATCTCCTTTCCTTACAATTCATTTTCAGTTTTATTGCTTTTATAAAAATGGGTTTAAATGTGAAATAATTTTAAATGAAATTTAACACTCAAGGTTTTTTTTTTTTACATTAGGCTTATACAATTATTATATAGTTATCAAAGTTGTAATTATGTATTTAAGCTTAAATGGAAAGTACATTCAGCATATCCAGCAGGAATTATGTCCATAATAATTTTACTAATCTGTTTAATTAAAATGCTGAAACGTATGTATTTATATTCTGTAACACAAGTGATATTCCCAATCAACCATTATATGAACCCCACAGTGGCTACATATTTATGTTCTATAACATTATTTAAGCAATGATTTTCTGTTAATGGTCCTGTTTAAATGGTACTGTCTCATTTTACTGTCTTAAAGGTTTGTCTTCCTTGTTATAACTCTCCATAAACAAACATTTAAATCGGCGCCATAACCATGGAAGCATGCCACTGTCATCCCATTGGCCTTTAGGCTACAGTCGATGTAAAACTAAAAATGTATATATTCTACACTCGTTCATTACATTTTAAATGCTTTCCGTATTAAGTGACTAGTCATGTACTGTAATGTTATTTTGCTAACCCGCATTCATTAGAGTAACACAAACATTTCATTGGGCTTGCTTTGATTCCCATCTCGTTGTGAGATTGCCTTTGGCCTCCTGAACTGCTGTGCTGCGGTCCCCCGCCTTGTAACAGCAGGCTTCATGGCCGGGAAGAGTAATTGACACTGGGGATGATTTAAGTGAGCCAGGGTGCAGTATCACTGGATCCCATGGGCTTCTGGTTGATAGTGGTGACAGCCATGTCTCTCCCTGTCCCTAACTCACATATATGACATTATTGTTTTGGAAGGCACTTGATTATAGGGACAGGCATAGAAAGCAAGAAATTTGTACATTATAGGACGTTATGATAGACAAAATTTGTTTAATGAAATGAATCATTATATATGCTTGTCAGCCGTTACTATGTGAACTACAGTGTTAAAATATTAACCACACTGAGAGATGATGTGGTCCATATATAGTGCATCTGCCATCCCAAGTTTCCATGGCAATGACTGCTGTTCAGGATTTATGGTAATGTTGTGCCATAGTATTGTTTTGCAAATGCTTTTACACGTTTTGTTATTTTAGATTTTTTTGTTTTGCATACGCAAGGACATGACAGTATGGGTAATGTGAGACAGAGCATTCATGGAATATCTTAAAGCAAAGTGGAGCATGTGCTCCGCAGCTCATAAAACTTTCATTACAGTGCCATTAACTATGGCTTTTTATGCACCATTAAAAACAAAAACGGAAGAACAAACAGCAACTTTCCACAGTATGACTTTAAAGGTTCACACACACAAGCAACATCTATGTAAAAGAGAACCATTCAAATATCTTACTTTTCTCAAAAAAAAGTAAATAAAATACTAATATGAACTTGATTTACATTACATTGCCTCCTTCCGACGTGCCAATCCTTGCCCCAGTCATAACTCATTTAAACACGGATAGCATCACCCATGACACTCTGCCTAACTATGCATAACCACATGTACAGATATACACCCCACTCTCTAAACCATTGCAGCGCGTACTGTCTTGCACATTGTCTTGCATTTTGATGTGTTTGTATCTGTGCACTTCGTGTCCCTATTCTGCTGTGTGAAACCAAATTTGATTAGTAATGTCTATCTATCTATCTATCTATCTATCTATCTATCTATCTATCTATCTATCTATCTATCTATCTATCTATCTATCT